>LOJH01001131.1:19915-33134 GCA_001685095.1 Ellobius talpinus
AGAGAGAGAGAGAGAGAGAGAGAGAGAGAGAGAGAGAGAGAGAGAGAGCCCTTCACCATGGAACTACTAGCAATTGTTACCTTCTGGGAGAGGGGCAGTCAGTTTTTTCTAAGAGAGTATCCCTGGTAAGTCAACCACACTCTGATAGAAGACCACATATCCAAGAATATTCAGAAAGCACAAACTGAACTTGATTGTTATGGTTGTTTGAATGAAAACTGTTCTTCATAGCCTTGGGCATTTGAGTAACTGGTCCTCCAAGAGTAGGCTTTGAGAACTTAAGGCCTTACCTATTGATACTTCACTCTCTGCTTTGCACTTGCAGTTCAGGATTTGCTTGTTTTATGTGCTTAGGTGGTTTGCCACTAGATATGCAGGTATGCCATTGTGTGCAGTACCCACAGTGGCCAGGAGAGGACTCCAAATCCCCTAGAACTGGCACTGTGCGCCACTAAGGAAGTACTAGAAACTAAACCCAGGTCCTCTGGCAGAACAGATCGTAGTATTAACCCTTGAGCCATCTCTCGTCCCCAGTATTGCACTTTAACCACAGCAGCAAAAACTGCCCTTTAAATGCAACTAATTCATACCTAGATGCTACCTTGATTAGCTTGTTTATATTATCTTGATTAATTTGTTCTTTCTAAAATCCCACAGTCTTCTAAAGATGAGTCTAATTTTAGGGTAGGGAAACTACAGCTCAAAAAGGTTAATACATATTATGAAGCAAAGGTGAGTTGTTATTCCAATTTAACAAGCAAACCCCTAAACCTCAGTCACTAAATGCAACAAAGGTTTGGGAGGTTTTGTTTTAGGTTCACACAAATAAATTTTAAAAAACCTTTCCCATCAGATTCCAGAGAACTCTCCAAAATGTTCTTCCTCCATGTGGTGATTGACCCTCCAAACTGACCAGTTACTGTTGAAATTAGCTGTGATCTACTCTAGCTACGCCATATTCTGTAAAATAGTGGTTGTCTAGGCTGTGTCTTGTTAGCAAACTCCATTTTAAAGGTAACATATGACTCCATTTTGAGGAGATGATGACTACAGCCCCTGGGTGGACCCAGAGACTGCACCGTCTGTCAGGAACCACTGTATAAGTTTAATGTGATGAGTTGAGACTTTGGGGGCACATGTACATATTAAGATCATATCAGGGAAATCGAGCTCAGGAACTTATCAGATATGTAAGACCACCTAGATGGCATAAAGTAATGGCTACCAAACACTACAGTGGTATGGCCTCACACTGACCTGTTATCTGATACCAGGTATGTGCACCAAGGACTGGCCAGCAGAAGACATCCAGACTGTCCCAGGAGCTTCAGCATAGCATTGACCTAGCCTCTTTCACCTGCCTACCTGTTCACCTATGTGGACCTAGACCAACCATTTTCTGCTTCCAACCCATTTCCTGCACTGATCCTGGTTCAGTTTTTCATCTTGCAGTTATGCTCCGAAGTTTCATTCCCAAGCCTGACTCTAGCAGCTCTTGTTGAAGCTCCTTCCCGGCCCTGGTCTGGTTTGTTTTCTTACCATTACTCTTTCTCAGCCCACTTAAGAAACCTCTTGAATCTTCTGTACCCTTTCATGCACTTTTATTCTGTAACCCACATGGATGTGTGCTCTGTAGACATGAGAGAGTTAATACTAGTAATTCTTATTGGAATAAAAGAACCTGCATTCACTGTGGCAAGGCTACCAAGGCAGGCAGATTGTATGACAAACAGCAGTCATGAAATGACTAAACCCTCTGAATTTCTTGCTAGTCAGTAAATTATGACTTTGTGGAAAGACACATATAGATTTGTCCATATTTTTGGCATAGTGTGCTTATGACACTTTTCCTTTAGAATCGATCATCTTATCATGAGACCTCAGTAATTATTTTGGCAAGGGAGGAGTAGTGGAGGAGCTCACACTGAGAAGTGCAGGGGTTATTTCCACACATCATGGAGAAGCATGAACAAGTCTCCTCTTAATTGTGGTTGCCTATAAGGAGAAAAGAACCAGCCTTACTCAAAGTCATACGGGGAGAAGACCGAGTAGCAAAGAGCCTATTGAAGTCTCTTGATCCCATGTTTCATTTTATGGCTTTGTCGACTATGTTAAGGGATGACTATATTTTAATAGTAGGAAATTCAGGATGTATGTGAAATATTTAAAACTACTAACAGCCATTTAGGACTCATAATCACTTAAAATGAATATAGAACAAGTGAGAAGCATCTTCCCACCTTAAATTACACTTTATTGTCAATCAGATATGGAGGAAGTTACAGGCAGTGCTGGGAAAGCCAGGAAAACATTTAGCCCTCTTTTCCAGGAATACCATATGGGACAACTCATGACTCCAAGTTAGAAATTTAATAATCACAATCACAAGTTTTAGCTTGTATCTCTTAGTTATTGTATATCACATGCACTTAAAAATTCTGTGCATAATTTGTCTCATTTAACCCTCTAATTTAAGCCCAGTGAGTTAAGCAGTTCTGAGCTACTACTTATTTGAGAAAAGTAGTACTAACCAAGCCAAGTAATCTAAGTTCACACTGTGAGCTGCATCTGCAAATAGAGTTGAAGAAATATTCTTCACCTTTATGTTCTTGTCAGATTGATTTCCCTGGGTCCCTTTATATATACAGCATAGACTCTATTAACACACAGCCATGGGCAGTAGAAATTGAATGTGGGCAAGTTAGCAAAAAAAACACTGATCGGGTCCAGAGAAGCAGACACTGAAAGTTCAAGTTTTGAGTAAGTAATAACAGTTGTTCAAACTAATTTTAACTCTTGCAGAAAGTATGAGAGAGTCAAGAAGCAAAAGCACATGGAACTTCACCAGACCAGCACATGGGAGATCTCAGCACCCTATAGGGTAAGAATTCGGTCACAGAATCCTAGCAGTTTCTCCTCCTTACATATAATGAGCAGCTTTGCTGAGGTTTTACTACAACATAACAACTTTGTGGTGGTGAATAAGCACCAATCATGTGCCTTCTGCTGTCAGCTCATTGGACTAGGATCTTTGGGATTCTATCATAAGAGATTCTATATCTTGTATTTCAAGACCCAATAGCATTAGATATATAAATATAAAAAATGCTGAACCTACAGGGAAAGACTTTACTTTTTGCTTGTTACTCATGGCTGGCATCATGAGCAAGTCAGCTAATCTTAGTGAGACTCACATCATATAGATATATATGTGTATGTGAGCAAGTCAGCTAATCTTAGTGAGACTCACATCATACAGATATATATGTGTATGTGTGTGTATATATGCCTATGTCTATATCTGTATCTATATAGATATAGATATAAATAGTAAAAATCCTCTTAATTCCTGAAATCACAATGAAGATCTATTAATGCTGTCCTTAGGAAACAGAGATTGCCTAAGACCCCCTGACTTTTCTCTTTCACCTTGAGGTCTTTGTCATGAATTTGCTGTCCCACTCTGCCCTTTCGCAAGGCCAACTGCATGAGAAGCTGTGTGCCTGTCTCTAAGCTCTGCAATGGACTACAGAAGGATAAGGATAATGTCTCAACATGCAATGTTCCAAGCCCAGGGCATGCTGAAAAGGAACTTCTGGAGCGTGTGAGTCAAGAAGCTAAACTTATAAAGAAAATAATATAATACTGAAAATTAAAAAAATGTTTTCTTAGATGAATCAAAAGGTTGCTGAGGAAGCAATAATATATAAAATCGAAGAGCAAAACTTGAGAAAGTGAAGTAGAGCATAGAGTAGCTCTTACCTGAAACTGTTCACTGAATTCCAGTGGTCGTGAGACTCACTGAACAAGGAGACAGGTCTAATCTGGTCTAACTTTGGAACTCTAAAGTATTATGTTCTTAGCTTAAGGATAAACATAAAACAAACCACCCCTCAAATTACTGTAAGGTGTGATCATGGCACAAAGCTCTGCACTATATGGAAGAGAAGAAATTTTCTAAAACTCCTGAACTGTAATTGGACTTCAGTGATTTTCTTCCACGTCTCAGTAAACTGGGTGGTCTGAAAACCCCTAACTGAACTTTTAGATTAAAGGATCACAGATTGGCAGGGTGAAAAACCTCTTGTTTAGAAGAACACGGTTTTAGAACAGGTTTCCAATGAGTACTCATTTCAGAAATAAGAGAATAGAGGGTATCTCTCCTTCCAAAGCTGAAGATCCTAAGTAGAGCATTAAGTCATGAGAAAAACTACAAGTGTCTAAAAGAGTGAAAGAATCAATTTCACTATACACAGATGATAATATTTTGAATACAACAAAACCAAAATCTACAAATTGATCATTAGACATACCATGGTGTCCAAGGTTCTTAGTACAAATTAATACTAAACTGAGCAAAAAAAACAAAGTCAATTTAAAAAGAGAAACAATTTATAATGGCATGAAATACCAAGTATTAAGACATAAAACTAGCAGATGTCAGAAAGCTTTATGGATAATCTTCTAAAACCTTATTGAAAAACATTTAAAAAACAAAATTTAATAAGTTCTATGCCATGATCGTTGATGAGACTTAATATTGGTGTCATGAAAAGAAAGAGAAGTGAGAAAAATAGACCAACATATGCATAGAAACTTGATTTATGGCTTTGAAGATCAGTGGTAAAAAAATAAACTACTTCATTGATGCTCTTATATCAAACGGTTACTCATGCAAAAATTGAAATTTGACCATCCATATCATAAAGAAAGCAATTTCAGGATGAAGTGAAAGCAAACTGTAAAGCGTCCAGAATATAATACAAGGGAATCCCAGAATTTCTTTTAACATCAGGGTAGCAAAGAGGTTCAAAACATGAAATAGCACGTGCAAACAGTAAACACTGGAAATTATTCTTCATTATAACAATAAACAAAGAGAGTGTTGGGACATCTGGGATGCTTACCAAACCATTACTCTATGTCAGACATTGAGTAAGCGCTATATATACATTATCTCATTTAGTCTTCTCTTTCTGTGTCTTATTTCCACCACACAGAGGTGAAGATTTGGCACAGAAAACACAGTGCAAAGTTTCACAAATGTTGATGTGACTTTTTTCACCCTGTCTTTCAGCATCCCATGAAGTACCTAGAAATTCAAAATGTACACAAAGAAATCCAGGCAAATAAGGAATGTTGAGAATGGGAGAAGTAGTCTTTCCCAGGGAACAGCATACCAACTGACTATCCAATATCAAATGGTCATCCCTGAAAATGTATGTACAAGTGACACTATCCTAGCTGAACAAGTTTCATTTATGTATTTTGGAATATATGTGTGTATATACTTAAACATGTATGCATGTAAAAACAAATAATGAAAAACAGAGGTCATGAATTTGAAAGAAAGCAAGGAAGAGTACATGGAAGTGTTTAGACAAATAAAGGGGAAAGAGAAAATGATATAATTATATTATAATCTCAAAGCAATAAAAGAAGTATTTGTAAAATGCATTCAGTGGTCAATGGGCTAACCAAATAATTACTGTGACCAAGGAATTCCAGCAACTCATTTGATGACTTTTATTGATGATGTTATTTGATGTTAGTTGGCTCTGATAATTAATGAAAATCAACAGGTAAGATGTTATTCACTGAGAATACTATAAATATAGCAACTCATGACAAGGAAGCCAAGACTATACATAAATTGCCAACCTGTTCTCTCACAGGGTTATTAAATACATAATCAGCTGTTGGGGAAGGGGCAGAGGGAGCCAGCAAGGAAAGAGCAGTCCCTTGGTGACACAGGCTCCTTTATACTCTTTCATTGTGCCTTCACATCCACATATCCTGCTCTGCATATTTCATTGACATCTCTAATGAATGAAAGAACTTATGTTCAAGCATGCTTTCTAACACACTGAGGACACCCATCTAGCAACGACAATATCTGTGTCTGAATCCAGGTTTGTCTGCGTTCAAAACCATTTTTTAATCTGATGGATCTCTCAAGAAAGAAGCACTGTAACTAATGCTGGACCTGCTAGGCAGCATGTTCCCACTGGTGTAGAGGTAGAAGGTACATTTATTCTTGACTGTCTTCTCTCTTATTCTCGTTATTTTGCTGACTTGAGGCCTGCCCGATAGGAAGGATGTCACGCCTGGTCCATGAAACACCATCAAAACTAATGGCTATGAAAGGCAGAGGCCCACGGGGAGAACTCACTGATGTTTTGCTTAGGGGTTCTGTTGTGAAAATGTCTTCTACACATTCTTGTTTGTATCCATCGATTTGTACTTTTCTCAACCTTGATTAGAGAGGCTCCTTGCTGCAGTTGGTAGGCTTAATAAAGATTGTTAATGTTAAATGTGCTGAGAGAAAACAATGGTGTGTATTCTGCCACAGAGACAACATGTGTGCATGCACACTGACATGCCCCCCCACACCTACATCACCAACTAATACTCAGGGATCGTTGAGGAAAGAGGAGCAGAAAGAAGCAGAGAGCCAAGGAATAAAAAGCTCCATAGAATGCTGCTCTCTAGACAAGACACAGCTTGTCTCCACGAGCTCACAGCAGCTGTGGCTCACTGCACAAGATCTGCACAAGCCAGAAAAAAACAATAAATAAAACTAGCATAGAGGGATTAGGGCTCTCGAGGCTTGACCCCATAACAAGGAACTCCAGGCATCCAATGGTTACTGGAGGAGTAAGAGTCCCTTTCTAGGTTTCTCATACCCGAGTGGGTGACTTCATACACATGTGCACATGAACAACACTAATTGTCTCAGTGTGGGACAATGAAAAGAACATGAAGTCAGGAGTGAGATGCATTGAAGATCAGAGGGAAGAAATCCCTGAGAAAGCTTAAGGGAGAGAATGGGGCGATGGATACATTCAAGATAAACTATACACATGTATAAATTTTTCAAAAAAAAGAGGAAAGAAAAGCATCCATATGATCTCCATCTCCCCGGTGGGTATATTGCAGAGGGCAGAGGGTGCTGTAATGTCCTCGTCAGCTTTGGCATCAAATAAACTCACATTTAAGATCAGGAAAGCTTATGTCGCACCTTTAAAATTCCCATCTGGACAACAGTAGTGAAGATAATAACAATCCCAGCCTCAAAAGGGTATTGCAGCGACTGCAAGAATACTAACAGTACAATGTTTGCTCCCTAGGCTCACGGACACAAGGCACGCGCTATTACTGTTCCTCCTTCCTTTCTCTGGGGAGAAGAATAGTGAGTCAGGCTTGGGGTTTCCACTAAATAGCTGAGAGGCTTTGGAGGACTGACTCTCCCCATTTAGGCCTCCATTTCCTCAGGATCTCAAGGGCAGTAGGCGACAAACATCGTCTGTCATCCTAAGAAGCAGAGAAGGGGAAAGGCAAGTGTCATTCTGCTGTCCTCTGAAAGGACAGGGATGTGCACCCTCACCACCCACCTCGCTAGGATCTGGGAAGGATTAAGAGATGCTCTGCACCATGCTCTGCTGAGAGCTATTACAGCCTTCCAGGGGAAACTCCACTGTTGCCAGCAAACAAGAGTGATGATTTGATGAGGTGTGAATATTTTCCATGTAACAGTGTGTAAACACTGCTCTTTTCATCCAAGTCCTCATTCTGTGCAGACTCTCTTATGCATTTATATGAGCCCATTTTCTTCATGGCTATGGATATTCTCTGCTTGCCCTTTCCAAGAGTTCTGAGAATGTGCTGACCAGGGCCTTTGCTGAACCTCTGAGCTGATTTCCGAAGCGCACCACATTCTTTGCGAGAATGTTAATAGGCAAATTCACATTTTGTGCCAGTGCATACGCCTTCCTTCTAGCCAATATGAATTGCATCGTTCAAGGCCAGAGGTTCAAGAGGTCACTGTGGGAGAAGGTCTAGTGGTCAAGAGGCATATTTGCTAAGAAGTAAAAATAGAAAAAAAAAGTTCTGACTCAAATAATGTCTCCACCATACTTGCTTAGTGGGTCAAAAAAAATCCCTAACTACTCACAACAATGCTTTTCAATAAAAAGCTCCAACACCCAATCATTGCTTCAGCGAGGGTTTGCCAAGCACTAGATGCCAGATACCATTTCATATGAGAATACAAGTGTAAATCTGACTGAGCTCCAGGCTTCGCAGTCACCTTACATTCCTGGATGACTCGACAAACGAAGCTATGGCAGTTTAGCAGGATGACAAACTGCTTTTCTTTTCCTCTGTTTGTCTGGCCATTCCTCTACAGAGTCTGGAAATGATGGAGTTTGTCTCCTCTCTTCCCTATAAGAATGCCACTTTGATTCTGTTCCCAGATTCCCACTTACTGCTGGGTACAACTCAAACTCCAGGGCCATAATTCTCAGACCCCGATAGCTGTCCTACTGGTTTGGGTAAATGGAGGCTGGGGCTTGTTCTGATGCCTCATGCAGCATGACCACACAAAACTGAGCTTAGGCTTCTGATGAGATGACCTTTGTGGCATGAAAAATATAAATCTATGTGCTAAGAGTAATAAATCTTTCCCCCATCTATCCATTAAACAGCCTTAATCCAACCAGTCATGACCAGTGAGATGACCCAAACACCAATAACTCATCATGGTTTATAATTTTACTAATACAAAGAGTGTATTTCTTCCTTTCAAGGAAAAAATTGTTGTCCCTGAAGAGATAGATGTCCTTCTAAAAGGTAAGCCACATTCTTCTTTGCATGAACTTTCTGATACTTCTGTTTCAAACACAGAGTCTTCGTGGAGGTATTGAGATGTTGGCCTCTTTCCATAATTCTCCTACCCCTCCCCTCTTACTCTCCTAATGGGGACCACATGGCCTTTCTATATTAACCTGTGGCCTTTAATTGTGCAGCCCATCACCTACGTATCCTCACGTGACTGTCACCACATGTCATATTTCAGCTCAAGTACTCCCATTTTGGCAACCACACAAATTATCTTACACCATACTAGCTAAATACTCACCTTAACTTCTTGAATGGTTGTTGTTGTGACCTGAAACAATGATACATCTCTCTTTGCATGTGGATTTGTGTATCATACCCCCATCAAGTTTCTGAGCTCAGTAGGAAAAGCATCTTTCTTCCCTATTTAGTCTATCCCAATGCCTAGAACACTGCCTTCCAAAGGACAGAAGTTCAATAAATAAATAGATAACTGTCCTGATGAAAGTAAAAAAAAAGGCATGAAATTTAACTTTTGACATTTTGCTGGCTAACCACCCATCCCCAGTCTCCCATTTCACTAAGAATTCTATGTTGTGTCAACATCCAGTACTGACCCCATAGCCTTTACCCAGAGGGAAGAACTGAGTCGAGAATCTGTATCGCTCACTCTTTCCCCAGACAGCCAGTACACTTAGCAATGTACAGCTGTATGCTTCTACACTGTCTTCCAGGCCAACAGTTCATACCCCCGGGTATGCCGTGGCTCTTAAGTTTATCACAATAGCTCAATCCCTTCAAATTCTTTTCTCCTAAGCAAAATGCAAAAATGTCCCCTACTGTGATATGACTATTTGTATCTTATTAATATTTATATGTTGAAAGCATAGTCTCAAGGCGTAGATCTAGAAAATAGCCTTTAGGATTATGAGATCAAGGGAGTGGAGTCCCCATAAATTGGATTAGTATTTTTATAAGATATGTCTGAGAGACCCTGTACACCTTCCTCATATAAGGACTCACAAAAAGTGAGTGATTTTCCAGACATGGTTAGACTGTACAAAAGCCTAAAGCCAAGCAAGAAAGAGTGTGCAACGTTCTGAGAGTCCAGGGAACTTCATACAACCGCAATGTAAGGAGGCCTCAAGGAGGGAAGTCAATATTAGATAAACAAGCCGGGAATAGCTGCAATCACTCATTCATCATCCTGGACTTCTCAAAGTACACAAGTAAGAGAACTGGATGCTATTTATAGCCTGTATTGTGTATGGGATTGTGGGAGTTTGAATGAGATGTTTCCCCATACCCTTGGCATTTGACCACTTGGTCTCCAGGTGGCAACCGTTTATGGAGGTTCAGGAGGTATGACCGCCCTGGAGGAAGTAGGTCACTGGGATGGGCTTTGAGAGCTCGAGGCCTCACCCCCCTTAGAGTTTGCTCTCTGTTTGTCAGGCTTGTGGTGAAAGATGTGAACTCTCAGCTTCCTGCTCCAGTCACCAAGCCTCTTGCTCTGTCATTAAGGATTCTAGCCATCTGGAACATCAACCCAAAAATAAACTCTTTCCTTTATAAGTTACCTTGGTGTGGTAGTTTGAAAGAAAATGGCCCTCAAAAGGAATGGCATTATTAGGAAGTGTGACTCTGTTGCAGGAGGTGTGACCTTGTTGGAGGAAGTGTGTCACTGTGAGGGCTGGGCTTTGAGGTCTCAGATATTCTCAAGACACACCCAATGTCACAGACCACTTCCTGTTCCCTGAAAACCAAGAATGTAGGACTCTTGGCTCATTCTCCAACACCATGCCTGCCTGATCATCACTATGTTACACCTTGATGAGAATGGATTAAGCCTCTGAAAATGTAAACCACCCGAACTGAATGCTTTTCCTTTATAAGAGATGTTGTGGTCATGGTGTCTCTTCACAGCAGCAAAAACCCTAACTAAGACACTTGGTCACAATGTTTTATCACAGCAAAGGAAAAGTAGCTAATACTGATATCATTATGCAATCCAAACAGAGGAAGATACTCCTTCATTCCCAAAACTCCTGTGAGTAGAAGAAGACAACTAGCCTCTACACTTCCAGGGATACAGATGCTCTCGCAAGCACCAGGCCACCTTAAGCTATCCTCAGCAAGGAAAGATGTTCTCCTGACAGCATTGGCACATCCACAGTTGCTGTTGCCCACACTGGCTGCAGGCTGTTCTGCAGTTAGAAGGTCAGTGTCCACTCCAAACTGACTTTCCTGTGTCTTTAATGATTTATGAGCTACAAAGGTCTTTGTAAGACCGCCTGTTTGCCAGCTGGCCTTTGAGTACTGTTAAGGTACACTTGAAATTTATTTTCCTTTCTTTCACTTGTTTCACTCTTTGACTCACGCTGTTTCTTTCTTTATCCTCAGGAGACCTGTCGACACAGATGTAGTCTGCCCAATTTAAGCTAAGGGTTTGTTTCTCCAGGAAAGAGTGGTTCTTCCAGATGTAGGTAACTGGTCAAGCAAGAGTCTGGGACACTAACCATCTGAGAGTGACACCTGGGTGTGGCAGAAATGGCAGGAGATTTTTTCCAGGTTGCCAATACTGAAGTCCCCTAAATACTGAGTTAGGTTTCCAGGGAAAAAAAAGTTGAATAAAATTTCGGAGAGAAGCAACATGGGCAAAAGGCAAACAAAAGCAGGTAATGTCTTGAGAACTCAGCGAACTTCATACAGTGATGTAAAAGTAGGCCTCAGCCTCCAGAAGGGTAGCAGAGACATAGGAAGAGTGAAAAGGAGCCCTATGGATAGAAATTTGATGAGCTACAACAATCGGTCTGAACTCTACTCTAAAAGCAAAAGTAAGTTTTATGGAGAGAGGACTGGAGCCTGGATTTTAGCAGTCAAGCTTGCTTAGACAAAGCCTGGCCCTCCCCTGTGGTGGGAGTGCCTGGCCAGGTTTTTTTTCTTCCATGGCCTCTCCTTGAGCACTGAGTCACCACCAGGTACCAGGATTTCTAAGAACCGCAACCACAGACCATTACCTGAGAAACAGGTCTGGATGTCTTGCTGTGGTTTTCTTTCACAGTGGAAGAGACCTAATTGAAGTTTCCAGTAATTAAAGCAAGCAAATGCTCCCTGTGTAATGGGTTATTAATTAGCCTGCCTGTGCTTGGGATGTCTCGTTTAAGGAGATCTTGATATTTAGAGGGGATCTGTGGGGTTGGAGGTATTCTTCTTCTGCCTCACGCATGACTGTCGATCCTTAGCCAAAATAAATTGAAGTCCACTGGCTAATATTTAGTTGAAAAGCCTGACATTTTCATTTTTAGACTATTAATCATTGGCTTATGTCAGTTCATGTTTGCAAAAGTAGTCCTGATATTTATAGGTTACCTTCATCTTTCCTTCAAGGCTTCTAAAAATGTATTGAACTTGCACCCCTTCCAAACAATGCTCTTAGCAAGTGAGTACAACTGTCTACTTGCATTTTCCTGTCTATACTTGCATAGATTCAAAAGACAATTTTTTTGATAAAAGTGGGGGAAAAACAATGTCAGCCATCATGAGAGAAACTCCTACTGCAGTGGATGGGAGCAAATACAGAGAGACCTACAACCAGACATCACTGAGAGAGAGAGAGAGGGGGGGGGGAGACCTTGGAACTCTCAACCCTGACAATTAGCCAGGCTGATACATATATGAACTCACAGAGACTGAGGCATGCACAGGGCCTGCACAAGTCTGCACAAAATGCGGCCCTAGATCCGAAAGAAGTAGACACATACCCCCATCCCTAACCCAGAAGCAATGTCCAATGGATAAGCACTTGCAAATGAAATTTTAGCTTCCTCCAGGGAATATCATTAAGGAAACAAAGTGCTCTTTTTTGTTTTTTTATTTTTATTTTTGAGACAGGGTTTCTCAGTGTAATAATCTTGGCTGTCCTAGAACTTACTTTGTAGACCAGGCTGTCCTCGAACTCACAGAGATTCACTTGCATCTGCCTCTCAAGTGCTGGCATTAAAGGCATGCACCACCACACTCAGTCTGAAACAAGCTACTTTTAAGGGTCGGCTGCAGCAAAGCACTAGATGGCCAACAGAAAATGAACTCAGTGGCGTCTTTGGAGGTTCCTTGTCTCCAAATATCCTGTCAGGGCTCTCGGGTTTTTTGTTTGTTTGTTTGTTTGTTTGTTTTAAATCTTACCTTCTTGTTTTTATTATCTTATTTTATTTATATATTTATTTCTTTCTCTTTATTCTACAGGTCCCTTGTGTATATATTTTGGTATCCAGTTTAGCTTTTTATGGTATTTCCAAGTGTATGAATGAGTGGGTCTCTGTTTCTTGTGCCTTCTCTTGGTCTCTTTTCCTTCTGTTTGTTTTGTCTAATGCCAATGTGTTAGTTTTTGTTTTATCTTTTGTTTTATTTTATCAGTATCTCATAGATGCCTGATTGTTTTCTAATGAGAGACAGAAATGGGGGATTTAGATAGAAAGGGGTGTTGGGTAAGAGCTGAGAGTAGATGGAAGATAAACCACAATCAGTATATAGATATATGAGAAATAAAATATGTGTGTGTGTGTGAGAGAGAGAGAGAGAGAGAGAGAGAGAGAGAGAGAGA
>LOJH01001131.1:33141-51268 GCA_001685095.1 Ellobius talpinus
AGAGAGAGAGAGAGAAGAGAAAGGGGGCATGTATACAAGGGTGTCAATCCCAGGAACAGTATAAGGAAAGATGGTTCCTGAATACATAAAAATCATACACAACCCAACAAGTATTTAATGAGGACTTACTAAATCAATACTTATTGATGCAATACCAACACAGTTGTTGGTAGGGTAATCAACTGCTCCCTAATTAAATTTGAGATCTTTTCCACATGATGGAATTCATTTATAGTAGTGTTAAACTAATCCAAAACCCATGGCCAAAGAGGTCTTTGGCTCTATGGGGTACTTTAAATACTATTTCTTAGCTAAGGTGTGTCTCATCAAATCACCTTTTACATACCTGTGTTGTACCAAATAGTAAATGGCTACACTCAGTCTTATCAGAGAAGCTTCCCCTTGTGATAAATAAAAACACATATATAAATCCATAGCTTTATAAAATACAGATAATAAAGGATAGTTGATGGCTTAGCCTTAAACAAGAGATTTAACCCACCCCTCTAAAGTCTTAGGGAGCATTGTAGAAAAGGAGTCAGAAGGAATTCAAGAGATAGGAGGTAGAGAGAAGATCTTGGGAACAATATCTTTTAACCATGATGGGCGTCAGTAGATATTTCCAAACCCAGGTTAGCTTAGATGGCCCTTGTTAAACTCTATGGAACACAAAATTTAAAAAAGTGATTAACAGGGAAGAGATTTGAAAGGGAGGGAGTCTGGTGGAAGCTGGAGAAAAAGAAAAGAAGATGAAGAGATGAGCAACCAGAATTCATTAGATACACATAAGAAATGTCAGATATGAAATTTATTAATAAAAAAGATATGTATAATATTAATGATACCTACAGTTAACAGTCACAGAAGTTAATATAAAAATAGTCATATAAAATAATTATGATGGCAATAATAATAATTTTGTGTGATTTATTATATTCTCACAAAAGAACATGAAGTCCATTGTTCCATTTTCATAATAACTAGATAAAATTAATTCCATTTTTATCCTCAACCTGATATATTAGAATACCAATGTTGAGGGACACAAAGTATATTGTCTAAGTTGTGACAAAAGTTAAAAGATAAAGGTTAAATTTAATCAAAGAAATATTTTAGTCCATAGCTACTGTCAGAAGAATGGAACTTGTATTCATTTCAAAAATATCCACACTCAGTGTACACCAGTACATAAGATACTCATTCTACTTGTTGCCTTTAAGAAGCTTGTGTTTTCTATCCCAGGGAAGGACAAAAGAAAATAAAACATAAGTGCACCATTATTTTGATCAATCTTAAATATAGTTTAAAAAATCACAAGTGTGAACTTAGATGTTTGACAAATAGTTATTTGCATACCACTACCCTCCATAGACCATTGCCATTAGCCCCCAAAACAACTTCACAGCCCCCTGAACTCAGTCACTCTTACTCCACACCTTCCCACGGGGATCTGCTTCCTGCCTCCATTCCTTGTCCCTCCCACTGAACTGTACAATGTGTTATAGTTTTTCTTAGCACAGTGTTTCTGAGAGCTTCCAAGATGTTGCTTTGTCTACAATATCTTCATTTATGATCACTATCAAAAATATGCCAGGATTTATTTCTCCATAACCAGCTGATAGACATTTGGGTTGTGTCCAGTTTCCAGTTATTTTGAACAAAGCTGCTAGGAATAGACAAACTGTGGTATGGGCATATGTTTTCATTTATCTTGGGTAAATTCCTGCATGTGACTTTGTTGTTGCTTTGAAAAGTATGTATTTTACTGAAAATGTTATATTATTTCCCAAAGTGATTGTTCAATTCTGAGTTTCCCACAGCACTCTAACCTCTGCACTTCTCTGAGATCTGTCAGCTAAATCTTTCCCCAGATGCTCAACCTCTTCTGGGTTCCAGTTGCTTTCTTTCTTTAACAAGTACTGAGGACCAAAGGTAGGAAATACCATTTGCTTTCAGTGTGCTTTTCAGACTAAGTCTCCACAAATCTCACCCTAATGCTCTAATGCTGCAGCTCCTTCTGAAACCTAGGCCACCAAGTAACCCTTTGTCTAATGCAAGTACGTTGTCCTTCCCCAGCACACACCCGACTGTAGCCCTTTCTTTACAGGACATGCGAGCATCCACATCCTTGTCGCCCTCTCTGCCATTGTTCCTTCTGCAATATATTTCTTTTTCTTTCTACAAATATTTAGAGTGAGAGGCAGTTCTATCTACTGGTTCAGAGCAACAGACAGAAGGAACAGAAACACACTAAGATGGTGACAACTGGCCAAAGTGACAGAAGTCAGAGCAGGTCATACAAGTGTGTTCAGAAGATGAATTCCAGACAGAATAGTCACACAGTTGAAAATTCCCAACTATTCAAGAAGGCCACTCTGTTGGCTGGTCTCCTGTCAGTCTGACACAAACTAGAGTTAATCTGAAAGGAGGAACCTCAATGGCAAAAATGCCTCTATAAAATCCAGCTGTAAGGCATTTTCTTAATTATGATTTATGGGGAAGCCCATTGTGGGCGGTGTCATCCTGGGTTGGTGTTCCTGGGTTCTATAAGTAAGCTGAACAAGCCATGAGAAGCAAGCTAGTTAGCAGCACCCCTCCATGACTTCTGCATCAGATCCAGGCTCCAGGTTCTTGTCATGTTCCTGTCCTGACTTACTTCCATGGTGAACAACGAAATGGAAGTGTAAATCAAATAATCCTTTTTCTCCCCAACTTGGGTTTTGGTCATGGTGTTTTCTTCAGCAATAGAAATCCTAACCAATACTGCCAATATGGCAGGCACAGGGTGAGGAGAAAAAGCAAGAAGATGAAGTCAAAGAGATGAAAAAAAAGTGCAGTTGCAAGGCTGTGGAAATCAGTTCAGTGAGGTGGTGCACACCTTTGATCCTAGCACTTAGGAGGCTGAGGCAGGTGGATCTCTGTGAGTTCGAGGTCTGTCTGACCTACAAAGCAAGTGGGTTTTGGTGATGCTGGTGATAGTCACTGATCCATAACTGTGTATCACTTTTGTGGGATATTTGTACACTGTGAAAATATATTATTGTGATTGGTATAGTAAAAAGTTGAATAGCCAATAGCTAGGCATGAGGTATAGGAGGCACTTCAGGAGACTGATGAGGGATTTCCCTCTGTATGCTGTGATTACCATTGATAAATAAAGGAACCGTCTGGGGCCTATAGCAGAGCTATAGGAGAACAGAGCTAGGCAGGGAAAACTAAGCTGAATGCTGGAGAAAGAAGGGCAGAGTCAGAGAGATGTCATGTAGCCCTGCCTGGGACAGATGCCTGTAAGCCATAGCCACGTGGTGATACACAGATTAATAGAAATGGGTTAAATTAATATGTAAGAGTTAGCCAATAAGAAGATAGAGCTAATGGGTCAAGCAGTGATTTAATTAATATAGTTTCTGTATGATTATTTCAGGGCTCAGCAGCCAGGAACAAACAAGCAGCCTCCCTCCAACAGGAGACATAGAGAATTCTGGGAAGAAAAAAGCAGAGTCGCCAGCCAGACATGGAGGGAGCCCATGAGCAGTATGAAGAGATGAGAAAAGGAGTCATGAGACAGAATATAGATTAAAATAAATGGATTAATTTAAGTTATAAGAGCTAGTGGGACAAGCCTAAGCCAAGGCCAAGATTTCATAATTAATAAGTCTTGTGGGAGCTGGTGGTGCAGAAAAAGACTTGTTTTATATCACACTAATTTTTTCATTGTTATCACCCATTCACACGGTTCCTTTCTCTGCTTCTGATGATGTCATTCCTATTGAATACAGAAAAAACATCATAGCCCAATTTGACCTTGTCACAATTATATTTGTGGTGACAATATTTTTAATTAAGGTTCATTTCTAAACTACTGGGGGGTTGAGACTTCCTTTTTGGCAGGATCATAATCCAGCCCATTTTCTGTAATGTTGGGGGACTAGCAAGAGAAGGGAACATGAGTCCCTTGGCATATCTTATCTCTTCAAGTATCCAGAAGGACAGATGCATCCAGAATGCTCCAATATGCAAGATGTGGAGTAAATTTAATATGGATCCATTGACAATGAAGCATTAAAAAGGATTTTACAACCTTCACCAATCAAAGGCCAGCAACAGCTGGCTTCTCCCCAGTGCCAAGTCAGCTTTCCTAAACTTTTTATGGCTGGCTTTTCAGTGGCTGTTGATGCTTTCAGAATATTAAGCAGTGTTTAGTCACTTTCTCGGGGAGGGCTTCTCATTGTGGTTTCTAAAAATGTGCTGAATGTGTTTTCAGGGAGGAAAAGTGCCCGAGGGCCTTTGGTGGAGCCAGCTGAGCCTTAGAATCACAGATTGCAGGGATTCCTGGTTCTGACTCCAACAGCCAGCAAACATCCCAAAGACCAGTTGACTGTTAGCTTGGGCAAAATCTCCATCTGATGAAGCTTGTACTGGACTCCGCCAGTTCTGCCAAATCCTTAACTATCCATGGGACTGGATTTAGTGGGATGATAAGGGAACCAATCTCCCCAAACTTGTGGTCTAGAAACCATGGAAGTCCTGCCATGGACTTGGGTGGCCAATAAAAGACCCTTCTGGAGAACAATGCTCTGAACCAAGGCAGAAACTTTGGCCCTTCCTCACCATAAATCCCCTGGAAGACCTGGTGAACTCTCACATCTATTATAATTCTACAGTTCATAGCAGGATTTGACCCAGACTCAAATGAAAAGACATGCATATTGGATGGATTCAAGGATAGCCTATGGAAAATTAGCAGGACAGAATAAGATGAAGTCCATGGAAGGAAGGAATGGGAACCTAAAGTGCTCAAGAAAGGGAAAGTTATTATGATTGCAACCTCTTAGTATGGACAGATCATGGTGTATGGGTCTACGGGGTCAAGATTCCTATCTTTATGGTAGATGGAGTCATCTTCCCTCTTACATAAAGCAAATTATAAATAGGAGACAGTTCTTTAAATTTAAGAAAGCTGCTCCCAGAAGCAGAGAGATGAGGTAGTATTCTGAACAACCAGAAGCATCAGTCCACACAATTGGGCTCACACCTACAGAGCCAAGGAGTTGAGACTCACTTGCCATTGCCCAAAGGCAGGTATCACACCCCACTTACCCAAGATAGGACCAAGAGAACTCTATATGGTCAGAAATAGTCTAGATCGGACTCACACGTCAAGCCATGGAAAGCACAAGCCAGATGAAGAAACAACCCAATCTAAGGAGAAAATTTGTGTGTGCATGAATTCCTAGTACCTGATATAAAACCCAAAGACCAGTGTCCTCTGCTACAACTCTGCTGAAGAAAGAATAGCTCTCTGAGGCTCTCTTGGAGTGGACGATTTCTACTCTGAGGGTACTTTCCAACCTCCACATACCTTGTACAAAGAGACCCCTCTGAGCTTGCTGCATGAGATAGACAGGCATGTACACCCAGGAGCAACCCACAAAGACTAGGATTCCTGGAACAGATAAATATTCACATTGATTTCACAAGTGCTGATCATATCTACTGAGAGATGGGAAGGGAGACTGGTAGCCAAAGGGACATCTGTGAGCTCTGACAATTTAGATGTCACACAGAATGTTCCATAGGCAAAAGAAGGCTTGTTAAGAACTCTGTGTTTACTCAAAAAATTGCAGGAAAACTTTCCAAGGCATGAAAGGTACAAATTATTTTCAAATTAATCAATAATGCGACTATTTTAAACAATGAAGATCAAATTTCTAAATGAGTACTTCCCCAAAATTTACTCGCAAAATTGTAAGATAAATAACAAACATAAAAATGAACGCAACAACTGTATCAAGAATGTTAATTTGTTTCTTTATATTGAATTCATTCAGATTAATGAAAGGATCAATAACACAGGCTGATATACAATTGTTCCAAAGTGTTTATTGTGAGTCTATTAAGTGTTTGTTCAGAAAAAGGAATATAATATAGCCACAAGAAAAAAGGTCTAACCTAATAAGTGTAAATTAAAACAGCAGGATATTGTAATTTTGCCTTTCAGATTGGCAATGACTAAAAAGAATTATAAAATATGGCTTTGGCAAGATTTGTGAGAAACAGATATTCCCACAGTGGTGATAGGGCTGTAGATTGGCATAACTTCTTTGAAGGTCAATTTGAAAAAAGGTCAGAATCCATGAAAATGCTTGTACCTTGGAAATTCCACTCCAAAGAATTTTTTTTCAGTTGATTTACTCATGTATACACTCAACAATGTAGAGTCAAGGAGACACATTGTGATTTATTTAGCTTTCTCCAGTACTACTAGTAATTTTTTGTGATAGTTAATAATAGTTGTAATAATTTGGAGTTCATTTTATTTTCTTATATTCTGATCTTGAAATACATGGATTTTATGACTTTTAGTCATTTTATTCTTGCATATATGTATATGTATTCCTGTGTACATTTCTATGAATGTCAGCATATACACAGAGATCAGATGGTAACTTTAGGTGTCAGCCCTCACCTTCTACCTTGTTTTGAGTCAGGGTCTCTTTGTTATTTGCCTGTGTTGTGCCTGGCATGCTGGCCCAAGAGCTTCTAGGGGTTCATTTTCCTGTCTCCACCTCCTGTCTCACTGTAGGTAATTGCTATTATAGACACAACATGTAGGCAGAGTTTTTCATTGGAACCACCAGTCAGCTATGTCTCACTGGTCACTGTCAAGTAACCACACAAAGACTTACAATTGAATGCTTGGCCAAAAGCTTAGGCTTGTTACTAACTAGCTCTTACATCTAAATTAACCCATATTTATTTTTATCTATGCTCTGCCACATAGTGATGCTTTTTTCTGCACAACACATTCACCTTATTTCTCACAGAGTCTCCTGGCAACTCCTGAGACTCCTCCCTTCTTCCCCATGCTCTCTTTTTGTCTGCAAGTGCTGCCTAACCTCTACCTGACCAGCTATTGAACAGACAGCTTTTTTATTAACTAATGAGAGTAATACATATGTTCAAAGATTGTTCCACAGAAAACACATGCTATCAGATGTAACTTCATGTGAGTTCTGAGCATTTGAATTGAAACCCTCACATTTGCATAACAAGGGTTTTACCCACTGAACCACCTCCCCTGTCTAAAATCCATAGATATTTAAAGTTCATTTGTTTGAATAGTTAACTTTTGAGTGTCAACCTGATTAAAGCATAGATATCTGTTGCATGACTTCTAATTCATCTTATTAATAAAAACACAGAGCCAGATATCAGGGCAAACATTGAAAGACCAGAGAGAGAAAAGAGCAAGCCACAGCCGGCACTTACCTTGCTAACTCCTTTGCCAAAAAAGGGGTTGAACTACTGCCTCTTCCTGCCTCTCCACCCAGCCATATCACTTCCTGTCTGTCTGTACAGACCTCCAGACCTCTATGGTTAACGTGGCTAGCTCTGTCCTCTCATCTTCAGGCAAGCTTCATTTGTTGGAGTACACAAATAAGATATCACCGCAGATAACCAAATTAAATACAGTTTGTAGGTATCTCTGCCATTCAGACAGTGGGCTGTCTCAAAGTAGCTAGTTCTTTCCATGTGAATAAGTGGCATCTATTCTGTTGAAGGCCCAAAGAAACAAAATGAAGGAAAAGGAGAAATTGACCATCGTCTTGTTTTCCTCTCTGACACTGATAGTTACATGATCTATTCCCTACTTCCCAGAACTGCTACTGAGATTACATCTCACCACCATGTCTCTTGGTCCCCTAAATTACAGATGATAGAGCATGAGGCTTTGGACCTGCATAGTCTCAATAGCTGATTTTTACTATCATTTTGGATATTTTATTTATAAATATATGTGTATGGTGTTTTTTTCTCTTACTCTCTTGTGTGTGTGTGTGTGTGTGTGTGTGTGTGTGTGTGTGCAGGTACTTACAGTGGTCACAAAAAGGTGTCAGATACCTTATCTTTAGGATTACAGGAAATCGTAAGCTGCCTGGTATAGGTGCTGAGAACTTATTTCCATTCTGCAAAAGTAGCCAGCACTCTTAACTCCTGAGCTATCCTTATCTCTCTAGTATCATGAGCCCATTCTTAATAATAAATATATGTAGCATATTGCTTCTCTGGGTAACTTTAACCAATATACTTCTTACCTTGTTTATTTAATGTTTTAATAAAACCCCCAATAGACTCTCAGACATAGAATATATCTATAACCTGACAAGGAAGAACAGATCTGTAATCTCAGAACTTGGGAGATAAAGGACAGATGAATCAAAGTCAGCCTCAGCTATAGAATGTTCAAGGCCAGTCTGGGCTTTTTGGGTCCCTGTCTCCAAAATAAAAGAAAAAAAAACACATAGTGCATACTGAAGGGGGAATCTTCTTCCCCTCTCCAATTCAGGAAGCTTGCAATTTTTCTATTTGAGTATTAAAATAAGAGACTTCTGCACTTAGATAAATACAATACCTGAAAGTCCTAATAAAGAGACACATAGGCCTTTCTCTCAGGACAGAAAAGAAACTCCTCCTTTGAGAAAAGAGATTTCTAATCCTTGCTTCCAGAAAATCACACCACTCTTATAAGGAAAACTTGATGAGTAAAATCCCTATAGCCAGACTGGTTCAATCTGCTGGGTCTGTTCTTTCCAATGAGTATATTTTAGGAGATTAGGGAAATATGATTAACATGATGGTTAATCTTCAGGGCCAACTTGACTGGATTTAGAAGCACCTAGGAGACTGTAAGGGTGCCCTTCTGGGTGTATGGCTGTGAAGACATTTCCATAGATGACTAAGTGATTGTGACTGGCACTCAGGGGGCTGTGGGCGGGCCCCATTGGAATAAAAGGCAAAGAAGAAAAAGCCCACAGAGTAATGCCATTCCCTTTCTTTCTGCTTCCTGGTCCTTCATGAAAAAAAACTATTCTCCTCTGCCACACCCTCCTTTTCATAGTGAAATAAATCTTCTGAAATCATGAACTATGCCTTTGCATATTTGAAGTTTCTCTCAGGCACTTGGTAGTAGGTTGCTCAGGTGACCAAAGGCCACTTTGGATCTAGAAAAACAAAATCACTAGTATCCAGAAATGTTTAAAGGATACTGAAATATTCCAAAACAATCCAACTCAATTTATTCTTGTTCTTCTTCAGGGATGTGGTCAAGGACAGCTCAACCATCCGTATTTAATTTTCAAGTTTATAACATTTGTTTGGGGCACTCGTATCTATTTCTAAATTTGTGTATTGCTGGGAAAAAGACAGGTAAAAGGTTCACGTATGCATTTTTCCTTGACATCTGACTACCAACTTGACCTGTTCCATTTTAGTTTGCTGAATCTTCTCAGTGCCTCTCTGCAATAAATGGAGGATGTAAAGTAATGTTCATGAATGACTAAGCAACTTCCTCTTGGTAACACTTAGGGATAGAATTTGAACCAAGATCTTTCTGAATCCTAAGCCTAGAAACAGACAGGAACCCTAAAGGAGAAATCCATCTCAGAGTTCAGTGTTACACAAACATTAGTAACCAACTTCACTATGTCATCATATCAATGTTGATTCCCCCATCATGTGCTACACAGAAATGACAGTGGCCAGATAAGAGGAACTCACTAAGAGAACCCATAGTTAGTAAACTGTGAGATAATTCTGACTGCCCCCAACCTCCCTCCCTGTCCTCAGTTCCCATTTTATGTTAGAGTGTAGATGGAAATCCATACAAGACTTGTGCAGCCATGACCACTGGGAGACCCACAAACTGGCCACAGGGTGGCGTACTAAGTGTAGCACGGTATCCGAGACTCACCACACCTAACCTGTCACACTGCTGTCCTTAACTTGCTCTATGACCTTAGCCGTGCTACCTAACATCACTGGGCTTCTGTCTCACCATTTGTAAAACTAAGATAATTGTGCATAATTAATAGATCGTGTTGATTAAAGTGAACATGGTAACCTGTGGAGAAGATCAGCTCAGGACCGGATACCCCTTACACATTCAGCTGATAGAAAGGCTCCCTTGGGTCGCTGAGAAAATGGGTTCTTTTCTTCCAGAGTTATTTGTTTGCATGTTTTAAGACTGATTCTCACCTGGCAGACCAAACTGACCTTAAATGTATAACAATCCCCCTGCCACTACCTCCTAAGCACTTCGATTACAAGAATATGACACCGTACTCACTTTAGTTGATTTCTTTAGGTTCCTGTAATCTGATCTCACTTGGGGAAATATGTGAAGCGAGAGTTCACTGGAAACAGAAAACACAAGTGCGCAGGGATTTTGCCCAAGGGCAGTCATATTTCAAACTAGGCAGCATACAGCATAAGAAAGCACAAAGCCGCCAGAGGTGGTGGTGCACACCTTTAATCCCAGCACCCAGGAGGCAGAGGCAGATGTATCTCTATGAGTTCGAAGCCAGCCTGGTCTACAGAGTGACAGGACAGGCTCCAAAACTACAGAGAAAACTGTCTCAAAAAGCCAAAAAAAAAAGAGGATTTTTAGCCTGTGATATGCCTCAAAAGGTAAAGGTGCCTACACCAAGTTAAAAATAAGAGCCAACTCTTACAAGTTGTTCTCTGATCTCCATACAAGTAGAATGACATATATGTGCATATATACTTATATGTAAAATAGATAAAGTTGTTATACAAACTATCTATTTTTAACAACCTAGGTCTGGTGCTGAAGAGGTGGTTCAGTCCTTGAAGGAACTTCCTGATCTTACACAGAACCTTGATTTAGTTGCCAGAAGCCACATGGTGGCTCACAATCACCTCAGATTTTAGTTCCAGGAGATCTGACACTCTTTCCTGGCCTACATGGGCTCTTTGAACACATGTGGTACATATAAACTCACATAGGCAGATACACATATACACAAACATACATAAAATGATAAAAAGTAAATTGAATGTGTCATCTAATAGAAACCCATTGACCAGTACTTCTGCAGGTTAGAAGTCAGGTCAAAATGCTGGCAGGTCACGTTCCTTCTGAAGCCTTAGTGGGGAATTAGACTTCCTTACCTCTACCATCTCAGCAGCTACCTGAGCCCCTCAGCTTGCAAATGCATCACTCTTCTGTCTTCCACATTGCTACATCCTTATAAGAACACCTGTCATGTTGGAGAAGGATCTCACATTGCTATACTATAACTTCATCTTAAGCAACACTCTTTATGACTCTACTTTCAAATAAATCAGTGTTCTAGGATAATGGATGTTAAGATTTCAACATGGTTTTTGGGAAGGGGCACATGTATACTAAACTTTAATAAGATAGATTTTCTTCTCCTCTATGCTCCAAGCTATGTCTGTCTGGTGAGGTTGTTGCACTCAGTTCACAAGCACCTAAAATGTACACATTTCTCCCCAGCTCTGCAATCAGTGCTGTCAGGGTAACAACCACGCTGGAAGTATCTACACCACAGAAATCTCAAAGAGCCTGTCCTCCGACATTCACCAGCCCACTATTCCTGTGGGAGGGAAAAGAATTGGAACTTGTGGGTTTCCAGAGCTTGAAATGAGCAGAACAGGAGAAGACTCTCCCTGTTTCTACAGAGACAGTAG
Source organism: Ellobius talpinus (assembly GCA_001685095.1). Taxonomy (NCBI): domain Eukaryota; kingdom Metazoa; phylum Chordata; class Mammalia; order Rodentia; family Cricetidae; genus Ellobius; species Ellobius talpinus. The sequence goes on from LOJH01001131.1 coordinate 44,659, forward strand.
CTCTACTCACACCTCACTGAAAATATGCAAATTTCCCCTACAGCCTCATGGGAAAGACATGGTGGGCATGGGTGTTTTTTCCTTCATCCTACATTCTCACAACCCATGTGCAACTCTGATGTTACTTAGACCCTGGTATTGATGTTTCAATGGATCTGCACTCCCTGCCTTCTCCCCACCCTCCCACTGCTCAACCACATTTCCACCCAGTACTTCATTTGACTTCTGAAACCATACATCTTGCTTTACAATTCCCTGTCTGTTGTGGAACAATCATTTATATTCTGTCAATTATACTTTAAATAAACTCTGATTGGCCAATAGCCAGGCAGGAAGTATAAGAGGGAAAAACAGACAGGAAGTAGAGGTGGGGAAATGAGAACAGGAGTATTCTGGGAAGCAGGAAGCTCCCTTTGACAGTCCTGCCCCAGACACTGGAGAAGGAAGGTGTGCCCTACCCCACCGAAAAAGGTACCAAGCCATTTGGCTAACATAGATAAGAAAAATTGGTTAATATAAGTTATAAGACCTAATAAGAAGCCTGAGCTAATGGGCCAATCAGTTTATATCTAATGTAGACTCTGTGTGATTTTCTTTGGGGTCTAAAACTCTGGGAACTGGGCAGGACAGAAGCCCCAACAAGCAGGCCCTCATGTTATACCTGTCCAGAACCTGAGAAAGACTTCTGATTCTTCTTGATGACAATCAAGGCTCTAGACAGGTTATTTTGTCTGGTTCTAAGTAGGAACATTTCTGTAACAAATCCTGTTACCTCTGATGCTGGTAAGTAAGTGGCTCAAGTTTTGAGTCAGTCAGATTTTCTCACCCACTAGTCACTGTGGTTGATGATAAAGAAAGGCGCCAACCTAAAAGAAACGAACCAGTTTTTTTAATGTACTGATATAATAGAAAACATCATTTCTATTTCAAGTCATCAGGTTGAAGAGAAATAATTCCACACTTCTCTATATTCCTCACTAAGAAGGACACCCTTGTTCTTCTGGAATTCCTCATTCTATCTTTACAACAAAAAAAAATGTGGTAGCTGCCTGAACTATGCTGAGAGTAAGACAAGAATTCCAACACAGAAGTGCAAGTAACACCTTGAACTTTTGTTTGGGTCCAGATGCTCTGGGACCATCTCCATTCCTTCCCACACAAATCGACCCACATTTCAGCTAAACCATCTCTAATTGGGTTTCTTGGACATGAAAGAATCCTCATCAGCAGGACAACCCTTGACATCCAGCCTCAGCTTGCCTGCTCAATCATGCCCACTTCCCTCCCTAGACTGTGCAATCAGTCACACTGCCAGTGGACTCCAGGGCAAGGTACAGTTGTGCCTTTCACACTTTCCATGCTTTGCAGAATGATATGTCTCTTCTGGGGATCTCTCTGTCCATAAAGTGAGTGTTTACTCCTCCCTTCTCTAGAGGAGAGTCTGAGCCTGGTCCAGGGCTCACAGGAATGACTGTCCCTATCAGGAATGAGAGGCCACAGAAGAGAATGTTACCATGTAATGTAGGCACAGCAGAGTGCTATATAAAAAGACAGACCTAGTCCTATCTGAGAGCAATGTAAAAAGAGGAATCTTACATTACCAAAAGGACTCGATTCTGAAAGAATAGTGGTTGGCCAGAAGAGAGGACAGGAAGTAGAAGAATAGAAGGCAGCAAGAAGAAAAAAAATACCCCAGAAGGACAAAGAAGAAAGAAGAGCCTAGTGATCTCATTGATAGAACAGAGTTTGAAGATTGGGATTTGAGCTAGAGAAATGGAAAAGGGAAGATATGGATCACCAAGATGCCAAAAGGTTATAGGCTATTGGTGTCCAACCAACCAAGGAGACAAATCATCATGAACATGCATACACTATATATATATATATATATATATATGAGATACATGTGTACCAAATTAACAGTTGTACAGATTTACAAAGTACATCGTGATAATCGGATAAATTTATCAAATGCATAATTATCAGATTAAAGTTACTAATATTTCCACCTCCTTCAATCATTTTTTATTGATAGTACATAAACTTCTTGTGCCACTCTTTAGAGCTCATTTGACTTGTAAAATGCAGTCATTCCACCATGCAATAGAATGCTCCTATGTATGAATGAGAGCATGGAATATTTGACTACTTGTTCTTAGTTCATTTAACTTTAACCTAAAATACCTTCAATCAAAATAGCACAATGACCTCAACATGAGCTTTGGAATCAAATAAGCCTAAGCTATCATAGCCTTGGTTCCTCAGAAAAGATTCAAAGGTAAATACCTGCATGAACATTGTTCATGATGAATCCCAGGGAGTAAGAGGGAGGGAAAAGAAAAAGCTAAGTAGTAAAGGAGGATGGTCAGTAGGAGGTGTAGCTCCTGTTTTACATACAGACTGAATTAAATTATTTGTTTACCAACACTATAATAAAGCAATACTTCTGTACTTCTTTACCAGCATTTGTTGGTTTTGTTTCCTTGATTTTTAATCTTTCTAACTAGGATGAGATGTTATCTCTCTGTATCTTTTATTTGCTGTCTTTCTATCACTATGGAGGAACACCATGACCCAAAACTTCTTGAAGAAGAAAGTGTTTATTTCAGATTACAATTCCATGATACAATCTATCACTGAGGGACGTCAGGAACTCCAGGCAGTAACATGGAAGCAAAATCTGAAGCAGAGTGCATGGAAGAGTGATCCTTACTAGCTTGTTCCTCATGGATTGCTCAGCTGGCTTTTTTATACACTCCAATACCACCAATCCAAGGGCAGCATTGTACACGGTGAGCTGGGTCTTCCTATATTAATTACCAAGTAAATGTACCCAGAAGCTTGCCCATAGGCCAATCTGGTGGAGACATTTTCTCAATTTAAGATCCCTCTTCCCATGACTCTAGCTTATGTCAAGTTGACATCAAACTAGCCAGCATATTTACATCTCCCTGATAATGATCAAAAATGAGCCTTTTCATACATCTATTGGACTTTTTAAGACTTCTTTTGAGAAAGGTCACTTAGAATATTTTCCCATTTTAACTGAATTCTTAATGTATTTTATGTGGCTAGTTGAATGCTTAATGTATCCTTAACAGCTAAATATAGGCCTACTTCTTAATCTAGTAAATCCCACTATTAGTTATGTATCTAAAGGAAATAAAATCAGCATATCAGAGAGATATCATCACTCCACATTCATTTTAGCACTATCAAAACAATCAAGACATGAAACCATCCTAGATGACCATCAATGAATGGATAAAGAAAATGCAACACATATATAGAATGATGAACTTCTTTCACAGCAAAATGGATGGGAGTAAATGATATTATGTTAAGGGAACTACATATGAAGATAAATGTCTCATCCTACTCATTTATGGAAACTAAAACTCTGTTCTCACTGGGGTAGAGAATATGTGATGGCTCCAAAGGTTGTGGGGAGTGAGGATGAGGATAGAAGTGGGCCAAAAGATAGAAAAGTACAACTGGACAGGAGAAAATATTCTGTTGTTCTATAGCATAATAGTAGTGTGATCATAGCAATAATAATGTATTATCTTCTTCCAAAGAGCAGGATAAATCTTGAATATTCTCAAAACATAAGACATGATAAATGTATTAGGTGTACTATATAGTAACTGCCCCCTTTTCTCATTACACAGTGTGTGTGAGTGTGTCACTCTGCTCCAGACTATGTACAACATTTAATAAATGAATTTGAAGAGAAAACTAGGCTGAAGTTGTGGCTCAGAGTGGTTGCCTGGCATCCACAAAGCCCTGAGTTTAACCTGTACCACTGAAAATACAAGTTCATCTTCTTCAAGAAAATGTATAAAACACCTCTCTTCACAGCTTGTCCAGGGAGTGAATAGTAAAGAATCAGCTCACATGGTTCCAATTCCCTCTGGTCAGTTTTTCCTCCTAGGGCACTAGTCCTCCGATCATCTGGCCTGGTGGTCTTAGGCAACTGGGTGTACTGTGGGGTTGGAGTCACAAGGAAGCCTCAGGAAGGAGGCACTGCAAAACATTCTATGGGAATACCCAGAATGGGATGCTGTCAAATGACAGCTGCCTCAAGTTAGAGGGACTTATGATAGGCTGGTTGCTACAGCAACACCCAATACTTGAGCTATATGTGACTAATGGGACCTTAAGATGCACACCGTCTGATGTGGACTTCACCATCACTCATGGGCTGTCATTTCTTCTGGGCACCTCAGTTTCCTATGAAAAGTTGGAATAGTGATTGTATGTCACTTCTGAGAAAATGTCAGTGATTAGGAGTATGCCTGCTGTACAGAAAACCCTCAGTCCTTGGCAGCTCTTATTGTTATGGTCATCAACCATGACAATGGTACTGAATTACTGTCTGTCAGTTCCTGCTTTGAGTCATTGGTTTTTTTGCCTATTATTATTATAGAGTAGTTTATTGTGAAAAAAATCACAGGTAACTGTTTAAAAAATAGCATGTAGCCTTTTACTTATTGATTTATTGCAGCACTATAAATACTATCCAGGAAGCAAACAATCTGAGTGCCCACTGGCTGATCAAAGAATAAACACAGTGAAGGCTGTATCTGTACACAATGTTATAACCTTCAACTATAAAAGAGACTAAAATTGCATCACTTGTGATAACCTTGATGGATGTGGAAACCATTATGTTAAGTAAAATGAGTCAGGTACAGAAAAAAATTACAGGTTGTATTATCTTACATGAGTGTGGACTCTAAAATAGCTATTTCATTTTTTAAAAAAATTTTCACTTCATTTTCTATTTCTACAACTTTCAAAGCAAACAAGAATATCTACTAGAAGGTAATACAATTTTATATTAGATATAGTTATGTTTTAAAAGTAATAAGTTAAAATACATTATGCATAGTAGCACAGATGGTATATGAATATAAGGAAATAAGCTTACTGTATGGCATATTATAAAGTAATCACTAAGATGAATGTCATCAAACTCTTGAAGGTTGAATGAGAATAAGTTTGATATCATCTGCCTCTTTTAACAAAGTTCCACAAAACATAATAAGGTCAAATAATACATAGCCAATTGTAAAAAAAAAATCACAGAAAGTAGTTTTCCTTTGCCCCACCCTGTCACCTAGACTTCTCAAATGTCCATAATTGAAAGTCTTGACAAATTACAGCCTAACCTACATTCATCATCATGAACTGCAGTGTTAGCATCAGATAAAGTGTCTGTTAAAATGGGAATAAGAGTACTGCATATCAAACAATACTTCTAGATTGAGATAGCCATAAAACTAGGGGGAGAGGAAAAGAAAACTCACAGGCATCTGCAAGTAAAGCCAAGTAGCCTGGTGATTAAACTATCTTTGGGTTAGTAAATGTCTGCTCCATTAAGCTTCTAGCTTTGGAGTAATTTAGGTTAATCTCTTCTCACCTTCAAGAAAGAGATGAGTCACAGAGATAGGCAGAAGTGAGACTACTTGGAAATCAGAGCATCAGTGTGAGAGTAGATGGCTAATGAGTTGTTTTGAGGTCCTGGACAAGCATCTTCCAAAGGAAATTGGAGGCATTACAAAAGGACACACTAAAACTAAGCCAGTGACCTGGGCCTGAACAGGCCTGAGGCAGCAAACTCCACAGGTGCAGGACTGAGCCAGCAACTTAGGACAGAGCAGGCCTGAGGTAGCAAACTATACAAGAGCAGGACTGAGCCAGTGACCTGGGCTGGAGCGGGCATGGGATGGTTAACTCCATGGGAGCAGGAGCAGATCCAGACCAGGGACATTTGCAGAAGCAGGACTGGGCCAGTGACATAGGCCAGAGTGGGCCTGAAGCAGTGAACTCTGCAGAAGCAGGTACAGGGGAGCAACTGCTGAGAAAGGGGGCCAGAGCCAGAGACCTCTGTGGGTCTGGACATGAGTCTGGGACGTCCAAGGGCCTAGGCAGGAACCAGAAACGTCTGTGAGTCCAAGAGTGAGTCTGGAACCTCTGAGGGGCTAGGCCTGAGCTAGGTCCTTTGTGGGTCTGAGCACACCCAAGTTTGGGATCTCTGAGGGAGTAGATTGGAGCCAGAGAGCTTTGTAGGACCAACCCCAAGCCAGAGACCTCTGCAGGAGCATATCCAGACAAGGACGTTTACAGAAACAGGTCTGAGCCAGCAACCTAGGCCAGAGCAGGCATGAGACAGTGTACTCCATGGGAGCAGAGCAAACCCTGGGAGCACTGAGTTACCTCCAGGAACATGGAGTGACCAACAGGATGACTAGAACCCTGGCACTGACTGTGCCATGAGGAACAAACATCTGAGACTTGGATCCACTGGCACCTGGAAGATTAATCACCAGAGTCACAGACAGCCCCAACTACACCAATTAGAGAAAAAGATGAGTAGACAAGATAAGAACACACATAACACCACAAAGAACAATACAACGGAAGTAAAATCTAGTGACTCTACAACAGCAAGACCTGAAAAACCAAGTACAGATGAAGCAGGAAAAAAATGATCTAAAAAATAAGTTCAGGATAGTGTTTAAGACTCTTAAAGAGAAAACTAAAAATTCATTCAAAGAAATGGAGGAAAAGACAAACAAAAAAATGGAAGACATCAGCAAATCCC
>LOJH01001132.1:0-10145 GCA_001685095.1 Ellobius talpinus
CAGGGAAGTAGATATCTTAATTAAGGGACCCATTTTAGGGTTGGCAAGAGTATTAATCTATTTTAAAACTGGATTTTCAGAAATCAATATCATTGAAGCACAATTAGTGAGTTATAATTTTAACATCATATTTATAATGCATTCCATTGCACAAAATTCAATTATATAACAAACACAGCAAAACAGTTACTGAATTTACAATTGTTGTGTATTAAATACTGTTTGGAATAGGTTTGTTGATTGGTGGCTGCTTTGATAATGCTTGTCACATACATACTATTTTATTTTCCATACTGTAGGATGATACTTTTGCTGAATGGTAAAACTGATACGATTTTATTAATTAAAAATAGCTAATATGGACTGGAGAGATGACTCAGTGCTTAGTGCTTTTACAAAGGACTTGAGTTCAGACCTGTAACTCCAGTTCTAGGAGAGTAAATGACACTTTCTTTTGACCTCCCTGGGCACCCAAATTCATATGCTGCATATAAGCCCATGCAAGCACACACACACATAATAACAAACAAACAAATAAGTCTTAAAAATACAAGTAGCAGAGAAAGTCAGCTTTCTTTAATGATGTGATACCTGATATATTGACCACACTCCAGGGCAGGTCCCATGCCCAGTAAATGGTCAGCTAACATGGACTGGACTGGATTAGAGAGGGGGTGAGGAGGGAGAGAGAAATGAAGAGGTTGGCAGGTAGGGAAGTGAGGAAGGATCTGGGAGTTATATATAGTAGAAGGGGATTAATATAACCAAATACATTGTATGAAATTCCCAATTGACTAATAAAACATTATAGAATACATAATGTTAGCAGAAGTATGTCTTTACAGAGATAAACTCTTTATGACAATTTACTATGTCCTCATAGTTTTATCACATATTAAATTGATTGTTCCACCTGCTAATTTTAGTAGGAGATGCTACCCCTAATATTTTAAATGTAATGACTGGGTGTGTTTTAACGAAAGTATTAAAGAAGATGGGAAGGAGTAAGGCCCTCCTACCTCTACAGGGATGCTGGAGTTTGGAAGTCCAAGCCTTTGGTCCCGTTTCCATGGGATGGTGCTTTGTTCTTTCCAGGCGATGATGCTAGAGAAGCTGTGAAGCATGGTGTGGATGGGATCTTGGTGTCCAATCATGGCGCGAGACAACTGGACGGCGTGCCAGCTACTGTGAGTTTCCACTGGGATTTCTCCACATATCTTTGGGAAATCAGGGCTCTATATGCCTACCGTGTGCGTGTGTGTGTGTGTGTGTGTGTGTGTCACTTACAGTAAACTGCAAGATGTTATGTGAGATCTCAGATTTTCAGTGGCACACGAATTATCTAAATTAGCAGACATAATTATTTTTAACTAGTCCAAGATGTCTGTTTATAAACTCACGAAGAAAAGCCCTTCTAATTAGTAAGACAGGGATTGTTCTTGTGGTTATAGCAGGCAATGTATGAGCTGGAGAAGGAGAGAGGAGATACAGACATGGCAATCCAAGGGAAATGAAGGCATACACACTTGTAGGAGTCACAGAAGCCTCTGGGGAGGAAAAATTCAACTTAGTAGTAGTGAATTATTGTTTCCTTGAACCAGCAGGATGATTTGGTGAAGTTTGCAGACATCCTGGGTTCATTTTATGGCAGAGTAAAAGCCAGCAGGGAGCCCTGGTGGAGACAGGGCTCTCCCACAGTGTGACCCAAAGCACTGGAGGGTGTGGTCAGTCAAGTCTGCACACAGTGGGATTAGCAGCCTAAGATTTGAAATCATAAAGATGGAGGTTGTAAACCCCTGCTGACGTAGACCTAGTCCCACAGACACAGCATATCTGGGTGATATTAAGTGTGGCCTGCAGGTTAAAAGGGGTGGGAAGGGGAGGGAGAAGTGACTCAGAGCTCAAAGCGTCTGACCAGATTTATTCCTCACTTGTGCACGAAGACACAGACTTAGTGTGCGGGCCAAATTAAGTTTGTTTTCAAAAAATAAAATATAAATTTTCTGAAATCAAATCTAACTAGATTTTAAGGGGGAAATATCTAAATGGTGTGGTTTCTTTCCCTCTGGCCAAGGGCACATGGAAACTTATCTAAAAGGGCTTTTTGAGTTGTGGTCTCAGAGATGTTTGAATAAAAACAATGCCCCCTCCTTTGGCCTGCTGTATGGATGAGAGGATAAGCTTGCTTCAGCTTTGCCTCATGCTTAGAGCCAATTTAAGGCCCATGATGATGAGAGAAAGGTATGAATACACCCAGTCTTTGGCAAGTGGTGTTTTCTTTTCCTTGGTGTATGGGTTTTGAGCTGAGCAGTCAACGACTTAAAAGAAGACTATGGCATAAGCCTTTACACTAGATGCATAGACCGCCTTATCGTCCTGTGGCTTTCATGACGTCAGAAGTCAGGGGATAGGCTCAGGATGACATCATGCAAGGAGTTGTGAAATTGGAGGCTTGAGTTTGAGTTATTTATTATTTTCTTGCCTCCTGTAATGTGTGAGAGACAGAAGGGCCAGTCTCTCAGACTCTTATGCCCAAACCTCTTCTGGTATTATGTTGGTTCCCTAAAGAATTTGTCTGGACTGTACGGTTCCACATTTTCCTATTTCCCAGCATTCCCTTGTACGGAGAAATACTGGCCCCTTGAATTTCTGGACCAGGAATTTAACTTTAGTTTATCCTGACACACTGTTCTCTGGCCTGTATGAGTCCTTTGAACATTCTCTTTTATATTTTTTTCAAATTTGCATTGCATTTTGATGCCAACTAAACCCCAACAACTTCAGACTTACAGATATAATGTTCTTTCCACAGTCAATTTCTCACCTGCCAAACCCTTTCAGTAAATAAGCATTTGAGCTGTTAAGTTGCTGACTCTCAAATTGAGTCCTTAGGCATGTTCTGTACCATCTAAGAAGTGTTGTTTTTTTTAAAGGGGAGTACTTGGGGCTAGAGGGGCACTCAGTGGTAGAGTTCTTGCCTAGCATGGAGGAGACCCTAAGTTCAAATTCTAGCACCAGTATGACAGAAACACAAAATGAATTGTAAAGGCATGTCTCATCCTTAAGAGGTATTTGGCACATGAACTGGCTTTTGTGGCATAACAAACAAATCTGAACTTACTGGCTGAAACATTATTTATATCCCAGTTTTATTCAGTTGACATTTTGGGCTGAGAACTGTGAGGTGGTGGGGTGCGGGCTTGACTGGGCTCAGTCCCAATGGTATGGGGTCAGCTGCTTGTGCAGCAGACCAGCCTGGTAGAGGATAATCTCACCATCTCACATCTCCCAGTGGGTCAGGTTGGTTTGTTTTCATGTAGGGGCAGATTTCTTAAAGAGTCATGCCAGGTCTTACGATCTAAGCTCAGAAGTAATGCCTTCTTAGAATCTCTCCTGTTCCACTGGTGAACACTAGCTACAGTTCAGATCCCCAAGGAGCATAATCCCACTCTGAATTGAAGAGTGGGTGGGGTAATCATTGGAGCCATTTGGGGGCTTGCTGAATTTCTGGAGGGTGGTTTTCTGATTGTGCTGGGTAGCAGCCCTGGAGGGATGTGAGGTGTGGTCTGGGAGAGATTCTGAAAACTGAGGAAGTTACCTCTGCTTTAACTGCAGCACCTCGTTAACGTCCAACTTCTTTGGTTGCAACATTTGAGTGTCCTGCTTCAAGAGAGTAAGGATGGATACAATTCTGATGCATAGGAAAGGAAAAACGGAACCCTAAATAGGGCCGTACCTAGTGGGTGGGCTTGTCTGCTCAATTTTATCTAGTCTGCCCGGATCACTCTATTTTATGTAGTGTGTGCCTAGTGAAAGTGCAGCTCTGGGAAGAGAGGAAAGATAGAATGGCTCAGTGTTGGATGGGACCTACCTGTCCACAGATACCAAGGCACAAGTGCGGCCTCTGTTTTATACTCCAGGATTCATATCTTAAGTGTCCTTATTACTGCACTTTTAGGCCAGGTTAGGCACTGGAAATAACCTAAACAGACTTGATTTGTGTGACTTTGAAAATGTGTGTTGAACCCAAGCTAGCTAATATTTTTCTTTGGTTCTGGTTTCAAATGGGGAAATATGCTTAATTATGGCTTGCATCATGGCTTGGAAATTGTAGCATTTATATGTTGATGTAACTCGCCTGAATGTAAAAGGGGACTATGTACAGGTAAGCGAACGTATGTAAATGGATCCGAAGCATGTTTGGCAAGGGATGGAAGCCAGAAGGGAAAGGGGAAAATTGTTCTACCTGCCAAACATTTAGGGGCCACTGGCCAAGGATTGCCTCCACTTCCTCCAAATTGTAGCTGTGTTTGGTTTTCAGCCTTTTACATAAAACTCTATTTAAGTTTAGCCACTAAACTTCGAGGAGAGAAGTAGGAAAGCCTTTGAGTGATTTCAGCACAATTATTTCTGGAAAAAGAGCAGCTTAAGTGTGTGGTGGCTTTCACAGCATACAGGAGTGGACTCAGAACATCATTTTAGACCGAAACGCTCTGGGGCAAAGGTGAAATATTTCCATAAATTTTCACCTGTATCTAATGAGCCAGTTGTATTGCATACTACTGTGACTCTGGGGGCGGGGGTGGGGGACAGTGGTTTAAACTGACAGTTGTTCCCTTAAAACATCCTGCTACTGGGCTCTTCCGATTCAGGTTTGGAACTAACTTACTGGCTGGGCTATAATGTTTCAGGTCAAGCTAGGCGAGGTTTAGACATCTCTGCCTCCTAAATAGTCTCCCTGGGGTCCAAGCTCTGAGGGAATAAGACTTGGGGATCCCTATCTCATGACAAATGACAGAAATGCAAACCTAAGGAGAAATAGCTGACATAGCTATTCAGGCCGGTGCCCATAAATGGCCTTCAACCTCCTCTGCTCACATGTGACTGCCAAAGTGGGTCCTAGAACTAAAGTCCAGTGTCAAGGAGGATGTTAATATACTCTATTTGAATGGGAGAAGCTATATAAATGTCTTAGAAAGGAAATGCATTCAGAGAAGTATGGGGGGTACTGAACGATACTATAAGCCACCACCTCACCCTTGAGAGGTTCCTGGGTTCTCTATGGTAACTTAGCCCAAAGCCAATTTAGACAGGGCTCTTCAAGGGTCACATGACCATTTTCCTTTAATCAGGAGTAAAGTGCTCTCATCATTATCTAATGCTTATCTGGATGTAAAGTTGTTAGAAGAGGAACTCAGAGAGGAGTCATGCTTGCACACTTTATACACCACTGCTTACAACACCTACCAAGCATTTTAACCATCAAACTCTGGTAAATAATGTTAAGAATACTGTATACCAGCAGGATACTTCACTTACTCTTATAAAAGAAGGAGCTATGGAAGACCAAGTGATTCAAATTTACATTTATTATTTTTAGACATAATATTTGCATATAGATATCAGGAATAGAAAAATGAATGCCAGACTTTGAAGACATAGAGGCTACTGAATTCTGAATTCACATGAGTTTCCAATTCCTAGCACTGCATTGTTTTTCTTCCTGGAGAAATGATTCCATCATCAACCTTAAACCTCTTTTCTCTCTGAGTCTGAGTCGGATGGAGATGAAATTGAGCAGATTTTTTTTTACACAAACAGTGTCACATTGTCTTTCTTCTCTCCCTAGATTGATGTCCTGCCAGAAATCGTTGAGGCTGTGGAAGGGAAGGTAGAAGTCTTCCTGGACGGAGGTGTAAGGAAAGGCACTGATGTTCTTAAAGCTCTGGCCTTGGGAGCCAAGGCTGTGTTTGTGGGGAGACCCATCATATGGGGCTTGGCTTTCCAGGTAATTGGAGAAGAAAGTAAACGAATACAATAAAATCCTTTAATAGTGAAATAGAACTGAACTAGCTTACTCAATACTTTAATATCTTATACTTGCTTAGGGAGAAAAAGGTGTTCAAGATGTCCTTGAGATCCTGAAGGAAGAATTCCGGCTGGCCATGGCTCTCAGTGGTAAGTCTCGGCACTCCATGATGTTATGTTACCGCAACACAGCCATTGACAGACAAAACTTAATAGAAGAAAACAATTATTTGAGCTCGTGGTCTCAGAGACTGTCAGTCCATCACCATGGGGAAAGCATTGAGGGGCTCATGGCAGAAACTGAACTAGGGGCTAAGTTTTAACCTTGGGGGGCTTTGCCTTAGTGACTACTTCCACCATCTAGTTCCCACCTTTGAAAGGCTCCAAAGCCTCCAGCATGGCTCCACTCCTGGGAAACAGGCATTGAAAACAGGAGCCTGTGGAGAACACTCCAGATTCAAATGACAGCATGTTCTTATCCTCATTTACTGCTTTTGTGTTTTCTGTGGGATTTAAGCCAGGCACCTTGGAGGATAAAAGATATTAGGGGGACTGAACTTGCAGTTGACCTTATATTTATGGCTCTGAGGCCTAGCACTCTTGGACTGGTGGATTTACAGTGTGCCTAGTTACTTAGCCTTCAGCTTTGACAAACCCATCAGGGATGCCTTTGTGAGCAAAAGGACTCTAAATGTAGGGAGAGCATCATTCTTTTTCTCACTTCTTGATACATGACTGCATAGACCCAACTGGCCAGTCAGTTCTACCTCTTAACTAAGCGCCAGGTCAAACTCTACCTCTTTAAAACCACACCCCTCACTCTCCGTTAGACCTGTGCCACCTTCAGCCCCTCACTCCCAGTTTGCCCCCATGCCAAAGTTTCATTTGTTCTGGCTGGAACTTTCAACACTTTCTTCTTCTTTCACATCGTGTCATCCATAGGGGTTGCTCATTACAGTGTAATTTGAATCTGACCCCCTTCATCACACCCACTGCCACCAAGTTTTGCAGTGGATATTGGGGTCTGCTTCTCTAACCTTGTCTACCTGCCTTCTCCCGTTCTCCTTTGATCCCAGAAACCAGGGTAGTTATTTAAAACATTAATTCAGCTCATGTTCCTCTTGGATCAGAACCCTCCAAGGACTCTAGACTTAACTCAGCATAGATGTCAAAGTCCTTACAATAGTTTTCAAGGGCCTTGTTACCCTTCCAGGGATAGCTTTTACCCATGCTGTCCCTGTTACTGCACCGAAGCTTCATTTGCCTCTTAAAGGTTCCTTGATCATCACACAAGTTCCAGCCTCGTGGACTCTGTGCTGGATCTTCCCTCTCCCTTGATGCTCCCCAGATGTGTGAATGAAGAGTTCATCCACCCTTTAATCATTCATGTACATTTTTTCATTCACAAAAGGGCCACCTTGACTGCTTGTCTATCTCCCAATTTCAGTTCTCTTCCCTGTTCTTTCATTCTTTTTCCTTAGAATCTATCACTGTTCATAAATCATCTGTCACACAACTTATTTTTTAAACAACACATATTATGTATTTTATGTTCCCCCTCTAGAATATAAAAAACGTGTGACCGGGGATCTTTCCATCTTTTATCTCATTGCAGGGTTTGCAGTGTTTAGAGTAGTGCCTGGCACACAAACAATAAATGTTTGTGAAAAGAATTAGTAAGTGCTGTGTTTACTGTGGATTGCTTAGACTTTGACTCAAAATGGACCTTTAGCTGGTGAGGGGAAAAGCTTCGAGTGAGTTACCAGCTTCCCCATTTGACATTGAAGTGAGGTTCATTTTCTGTGAGCCACAGGGTCCAAATAACCTTGCTAGCTACAACTCCCAAGATTGTCTCCCTGCTACTGTGCAGCCCGAGGTTGCCGGACCCTTCAGGAGAAGAATGTCATTCTGTGAATCCTCACTACACATTTTAATTTGCTGTAGACATATCCTAAACGAGAGCTTTCAGACGCTGGCTGTCTATTAAATGTGGCAGAAAGAATACAGTCTTTGTGCTAATAAAAATATGTGCCAGTCATTTTGTATTAAGGACTGTTTAGGTAATAAAAATGGTCTCATGCCACATAAGATTTGGCAAGCCTACCTTGAATCATAAACCTTACATTTGTCAAGTTTTACATTCCTTGGGAAAAACGATTACCTGCCTGATTATTATTGCATTCATTTCATATTAAATGTATGCATTATTTTTTCAGGGTGCCAGAATGTGAAAGTCATCGACAAGACATTGGTGAGGAAAAATCCTTTGGCTGTTTCCAAGATCTGACAGTGCACAATATTTTCCCATCTGTATTATTTTTTTTCCAGCATGTATTACTTGACAAAGAGACACTGTGCAGAGGGTGACCACAGACTGTAACTCCCCACTTCAATACAAAGGGTGTCGTTCTTCTCCAACAAAACAGCGATCCCTTTTCCTTCATTGCTTCTGACTTTTCAATGGGTGTCCTAGGAACCTTTTAGAAAGAAATGGACTTGCATCCTGGAAATATATTAACTGTTAAAAAGAAAACATTGAAAATGTGTTTAGACAACGTCATCCCCTGGCAGGCTTAAGTGCTGGGAAACAAAAAGATATCCTCTGGTAAAATTGGAGGTAGTGGGCTGAAGGAAAAGATAATGACCTCCCTGTTTATTAACCTGTCTTATGTTTAGATTTCCTTAAGACAGTGCTTCTTACAGTGTGTGCTGGGCTGTGAAATGCTGGAAACGCCCAAAGAAACATGACGCTTGGATCTACCGTGTTGAGAAAACAGCGCTAGGTAGAATTGAAATGGATGGTGGCAATTTGTGATTTTTCTAGAGACTTTTGGACTTTTAGCACCTAGCTCTCTGAAGGTGTATTTCCAGCCATATATTGAGCATCTTAATATACCTGAATGCTGTGTGTCAGTGATCCCGTTTGAAAAGGATGTGTCTAGTGTAATTGGGACAACATGAAATGATTTTCATTTTTTGAACTCTACCTACTCATTCCCATTTTTGAGGTGCTGATTTCCTAGCTCCCCCTGAATCCTTACCAGTTCTCTCATTTCCTCCTCACTTATAGCTACATTCAGGGTCAAGTATGTATTTTGTGGGGTTCATGGTGAATAAAGATAAGAAACTTTTGCTCAGAAGGAAGCCCCCCCAAAGGCCATTTCCTTTTACCACAATAATTTCCATAATTGTCAATGTTGCCTTCTTGGTTTTTCTATTTAATGCCATTCTTCCTTGGACATGGAGCAGTCGAGACACTCTATCATGCCAACTGAAGACCCTATGAAATGCCTATGATTCTCACTTGCACCTTGCCCTTCTTGGACCCAGGACTTGCAGAGAGTGGCACAACTTGACTCAGTATACACTCAACTTGTCTCATTGAATATCACTTCAAAGACACAGTTTTTGAAGGTAAAATTGTTAGTGTTTTAAATACAACAACCAAGGAGCATCAAACCCTGCACATGGGAACCCTTCTGGACACTGCAAAGGTAACGACACAGGGCTGTTAGTTTTAGTCCCAAAGAGAGATTTCTGCAACAGGAGGCACACTTGGCTTCTGCAGTAATTCTGTTCAAATGTTATGGAGTGTTGAATAAAGCCACTGAGAGAGAGAGAGAGACTTGCTGTCTGAAAGGATGGCTGTGATATCACTTTAGGATTTTGCTTATTGTCTTGTGATCTTTTCCATTTGGCTTCTGAATCCCAGGTCACTGCTAAATGACAGCAGTATGGTCATGGGTTTTCCTTTCGAAATTATGTCTATGGTTGATTAAAACAAGCAATCACTTATTCTGATAAAAACGGGAAAAGTTAGCTTTCATATTTTCCTCCAGATGTACCGTGCTGTCCTTTCTAGTTAATCAGTGAAGAAGTATTCCCTACTGAATAGTAAATTCTTTAGTTGTTAGTGTGCAATGTCCATTGTGGCTGCATTGCTGGTGATGCCATTCTAAAATGCTGATAGTAGTTCAGGAAGTGAAGTTCCATAAGAAGGATTTATTCAAGTTACAACAAGAATGGATGTAGATATGTAAATTTCCTATAACTTTTTGTAAGCTCAGAACTTTGCTTTATAGATTTCTCTTCATGTCTTCAGAGACTGACTATGTCCCAAAACCCCAGGTTGGGTAAATTTTCTATAACCAGAAAGATACAGTTGTTTGGATCCATTGGAAACAAATAAGGGTACAGGAATGGTTGAGGCAGGAATGGAGTGGGTTGATTACACATTCCTTTCCAGGAGTTCTGCCATTAAACTTTGTGACTGTCTTTTCTGTTTCTGATTTCTTTCTTTCTTTCTTTCTTTCTTTCTTTCTTTCTTTCTTTCTTTC
>LOJH01001132.1:10239-38235 GCA_001685095.1 Ellobius talpinus
TTCTTTCTTTCTTTCTTTCTTTCTTTCTTTCTTTCTTTCTTTCTTTTTAAATTTAAGTTAAGCTTATTATTTAGTGCACAAAACACAAGCGTCATACACAATCATTGTGTACTTTGGAGGTTTTGACATGCACATATGCATACTGTTTAATATTCATCTTTTCTCTGAGTCTTTGAAAAGTCTTGTAGGAGAAGGCAATAAAGAAAAGAGTTTCATGAGGCTATGTACTTGTCTGTTGTGTCACCTAGGGTACAGTGCAGTAGGGTAGTATCCCTTAAGCCATAGCCTGTATCAGAACTACTTAAAAGATTGTTAAAACAGATCGTTGGGGCCATCTGCTACGGCATCTCATCCAGCCAGCACAATGAGCCAGTTGTTAGGTGTGAACTGTAGGGAGAGACCACGTGCCACCTAGAAATACCAGGCACTCTTTAACAATTGGTTCTTCCTCTTTAATTTTATTTCTTACTGAGGCATAAAATGCTACACAAAGCATGTAAAGTGGCAAGGAGAAGAAGTGTGTGTGGGTATATTTCATACAACTATAGGTTCCCTGTCAATCATGTTGTAGACAATTCCCATTGCTCCTCACTGTACCCTCTCTAGAAGAAAGCATCCCTGGTGTCCAGGGCCATTGATTGCTGTTGACTGCTGCTGAACTGTATACTATACAAACCTTATGGCATGTGCTTGGGTATTTGGGGTGTTCTGTACATTACATGTGGAAGGCATTAATGTTGGATCTATCAGTAGTTGGTTTTCTTTATTGGTCTGCAGCATGTGGTGATCCACTGTGGAGCTTTGCCACAGAATATTGATCTCTTCTCCCATTGCTGCAGGTCCAGGGTATTCCCATGCTGTGCTTTGTTCTGGAAGCAGCGTTTCCTTCTCATGAATCAAATGCAATATGATTTTATGCTTTCTCCAGAAAAAGCTATCCATTTGAACATGGAGAAAGTCATCTTCCATGGACATCTGGTTCAAGAGCCCTCAGTTCCCACTCTCTGTAACATCTTGTCCTCACAGTTGTTTGTTTTTCTCATGGCTGGAAGAGTTCTTCCACCCTGATACAGACTTATGCCTGGGGCCTCTATCGTTTGGGATGGCTGCCAACAGAAATCTCCAGAATTTCCTTTGCTTAAACTTGCTTATATTCTGCTACCTGGAAGAGTGTGGGTGTGAAATAAACTTCCTCCTGACTACCGGGTTTGGGCACCCAGCTCTCAGGCCTGTAAGGGTGAATCCAGTGGGCCTGATGCTCCTTAGCGTGCCATTTGCACACTACATCTGTATCTTAGCTGTATTATTCATTTGATTGTTTATCTGGCCCAAACCTTGATGTTTGGGAAACAGCTTGAAAGGGCTGTGGTCCATTAGGATAGCATGAAAGGAAGTTGTGGCTTGTTCTCAAAGAAGAAGGGAAGAGTTTTTCCAGTCTCTGTAAAATTCATAATTTATTTACATGCACTGTGTTGCATGTAAGTTGCATAGCAACAAAATAAAGTCTGGGTATGGAAGTCTGAGGGTTTCACATTGCATCAAGATGGAGGGCACATTCTGACTTTGTACTTTTTTATAGTGTGCACCACGTCACTTGCCAATTATAGAAAGACTGCAGGGTGGCAATTTATTTTAGGTATTATGTTAACCCAAGTGATACAAGGACATTGTTATATGTTTATATGATGGGAAACTTTCATCCATTCTAAAGAATACAATTTCCTGGCCTTATCCAAATCTAACTTGTGCAATAGGGCTCTTCTCTTTAATTGGATTGTCCATAGACAGCTGAGGGAAAAGAAAAAGATGCTTCTACGGACAAGTCATTTCCTGTTTGCTTCACTAAGGATAATTGTCCCAAACTAGATAATGATCAGGTTCCACTGAAAAGTTCCCAGATTCTTCTAAAAGTCAGGAATTGGGGGAACCCTAGATGCAGAAATGATGGCTGGGGTTTCTGAAAGCCACATTGCCTGATTTCCCTTTGTCCTTTGATGCAGTGTGGCTGGGGAAAAGTCTTTAGCCCAGCGTCCTACCCGTTTTCCCTAGTAGAATCATTTATCTTTGGCTGATTTGTTTTCCTTTGCAGCTAAGCTTGCGTTTGTCCCCAACAGTGGTATTGATTGAGTAACAGGCAGGAAGAGCTTTTGCATCATATGCTACAGTTTCCTTAACACAATCACGACATAAAAGCCAAGGTTAGCTTGTCGGGAAGCCCTGGATTAGGTAGTGAGGACCTAAGTGACTGGCCCGTGAGACCCCCTCTAATCTCGGCTGTGAAATGAGAACCAGTGTCTGCATAGCACATCAGGTTATTATGAACATAACAGGAAGAAATAGAAGAAAATGTGGATTGTAAAACAATCTTAAAAGGGAAATCTTATTAACAATCACTAGTAATATGGGAGGTGAATTAACAAATGTCAATGTGCATTTTATGTTTAATTAGAATTGACTTTGTGGTATGAATAATTATTTAAAATTTAAACAAATCAACAGAAAAGAATAAAAAAATCAAATATTTTATTGCAGGAAAATAACCTATTCATGTTAGAGCTACCGTCTCAGAAACTGCTGTGTATATTTAAGAAGTAACAGTGGTATGGGTAGATAATAGACAGGGATGTCTTTCCTAAAACAGAGCTTTATGTTGTGTTATATTTAAATAAAATGTTCATTTGATTTTAGTGTGAATTTAGTAGAAGCGAACATGAAATGTAAGAGGAGATTCTTAAAATTAAACTGCTTCCCTTTCAAAAAGAGATGTTATAGCTTTCAATTCACTCCCTGTATATTTTAAAATTATGAAAACTTAAGAATCTGGGGTAGTTTTTGGCTTACGGCACACACATTTCAATTTCAGACAGCATTTGTTGACCTATGGCAGTAAAGATGTAATGAGACTCTCACACCTGTTCCTCTGTTTTCTTCCAATCTTGTGAGTAAGTTTTTACACTGTCATATACACATAGCTTTGTATCAGTAAGGCTATTCTCCCCACAGCAGCTCTCTCCCATCTTCCCTAGGCTCTGGTCCTTCTTTGATACACGTGGTTTTTGGATTCACTGACCAACTGTTAACTGGAAGAATGACAACATCCAATGTGCTTCTGTATGTTTAAAAATCTTGAGCCATAGATTTGTTTGTCTATGTGTCTGGCGATATCACTGACCAGTAAGCTGTGAGGACAGACTGTAAGGCATGATGTATGTGTGAGTTGTTACCAAAGCAGGAGTAAGGAGAACATGTGACATGTGGTGTGATAACAGCTTTGGGAAGCCAAGAAGGAATGAAAATGTATGTGACACAGACTGAAGAACGTTTAGCAAAAAGAACAAAGCCCTGTGAGCCAAATAGCAAAGTAGGATCTGGTATGAAATCACTCTCTAAGGAATTCTGGCGCCTACTTGGCCTCTATAGATTGCTTTATCATTTGGACAAGTAGTATTACCCAAGTTAAGGACATTGTTTTGGTCCTAACATTCACTTATTTGTGAATACTCTGTCAGCAGTCTTAGTATAAACAAGCAGGCATCTCAATTAAGAATTAAACCCTAGGAACAGACCATAGCTCTCCCCAAGTCAAGAAGGCAGTTTTTAGTTTTTCTTTGACATTTATACTCCAATAGTAGTTTTATATCCTAACTCTACCATGTAGTTAGTTACTTATTACTATACGGAAATACCTGAGATAATAAATTTAGAGGAAGGGAAGAGGGAGGGGTTGGCTCCAGGCTTCAGAAATTGCAGTCCATAGTCATCTGTCCCTTTGTTTTGCATCTTGGTGAGGCAGCATGTCCCAGGAGAAACACAATGCAAAAGCTCGAATCCCAACAGCCCCTTCTAAGATGTCACAACCTCAAGTAGATTCATCTCTTAAATGCTGCATTTCCTGATGGTGCCACAAAATAACAATGGAGCCTTTTACCATATGTGACTTCATGGAACATCTAGATCCAAGGCTTAGCATATGCAATGAAGTTTAAACGTTAAAGAGTAATACGTGACAGTCTTTTGAAAATTTCAAAACGTGTGTTTAAATATGATCTGTTTCGTGGTGTGAATACTCCTGTTTTAAGTAGTAATTTTTAAAGCAGTAAGGAAGAAGAAAGCTTTTGAAAAAACTCCTTATTCATTTGACTGAACATTGTTAAAATTCACTGTTTTCAACATTCCCAAATACATACTCGCAACAACAGCGATGACTATGGTCCAGTAATATGCAAGACTCAGGCATAAGTAAAACCTCAATCTATCAAAGAAAAGGGGATACAATGATTTATTTTATGCAACTCTTAAATAGTCATGATTAAGCCAGGACAGTGTATAGAAAAGCCAGAATTAATACATTTGAAAGGCAGCCATTGGATCAGCTGGTGGATTTGTCCACAGACCTGCAAAAAAAACCTACCTGCTCTCCACTAAATATACCACATGCTTGTTGTCAAGTAAACATACTTTAAATGAAATCTCCAGATTTCTCCCTAAACCTCATTTAAGATAAATGTTCTTGGCTGATCTTCGTCTAGGTCTGTTAACAATTTCTTCAGGATTATTCGATTGGTTTTCAACCTTTTTGCCATCCCGTCTATCTTGCATCAGACAGGCAAAAGATGAAGAAAATGATGCATGTGTAAATAGAAAAATCGGGAAAGAAAGGCCTCTGGGAAAGCCAGAATCTGCCCAGCGTTGTCTGGCTCTTCTTTAGGAAGGCAACAGTTAAAGGGCATTGGGCTTGTCTCAGTTGCCTCTGCTTTGAAATGGTCTCTCCAGGAACTCAGGAGGGAGAATATTGTCCCTCCACTAAACATCCTGTTAACACATTTACTTCTAAAGCTTTTCTCTGTTATGGGTAAATGAAGGAAACAACATACATTTGAAAACATTTGACTAAAAGTGGTATGTGATGAATTAATCTCAATTACTTATTCCCTAATAATTTCCCCAAACATATACCTTCTTGATGCTTGAGGTTCATAATCTTCCTGTGATTTTCATCTTGTCCAATAAAAGGAAAATGAAAGGAGTACTAGCTACAATGAGACATGAACAAGACTCACATCATTTAAGAATTTAACCTCTTATTGTTTTCAACGCATCTTTGTTCTTGTGACCCTCAAAAGTTTTGACTGTTAGTCAGAAATTGAACATAAACCGAGGGTCCCTCGTAGTCTTCCTTCTCTGATGTAAAAGTCAGTATGGTTTCCTACTCTACATCCATTGCAGTTGTGTTCTCTTCAGTCTATCATTTGGAAACAAAAGTTACAGACATTAGAATCTGAGAAATGTTTATATTCAGACCCAGGTTGCACCACTGAAGCAGTTCAGTGAAATAAATAATTATGTTGGTCATTAGAAATCTCACAATGGCAGTTACTAAAACAAAGTCCAATTAATAAAGGCATTTTAGCAGTTTCACATGGAGGATGCTAGGAAGCCTTGGAGGGGCACTTGGAGGGGAGTTGCGTGAATGATCTTTGATTTTCTAGAATTTGCTTTGATGCTGTTAGATCTCTCTCTGAGCATCAGGGTCATGCCTTGGTGAATAGGGGAGTAGGAGCTGTCACCTGGGCTTTGGGGCCCTTGCTAGTGCCCTGTTAGGATGAACTGTTCTTTACACTGCTCTTTGTTGTTGTACTATTTAACTTAGGAATGGAAGTTTATAGTCTCATTAACTTATTAACTTTAGAACATTATCAGAAATAGAGTACAGAGGTAGATACTATGTTCTGTTAATTCATCTACCATCGCTTCAAGCTCACACCACATAAAATGCATCTTCTGTAGGAAATCCCATGTGAAGGGTCCTGGAAATCAAGTCTTGTTTCAACAATGCTCCTTAGTTAACCTTGGGGTTGACATGTGATGGTATTTCCTTTCTTACCTGTTTTTAAATAGACTTATGAGTATACTTACTTGATGTTCTAAATAGAAGTGAGAAGAATACTGAGAAGCAGTGTTTGGAGACAGATTGCCATGTACATGAAGAAAGAGAATGCGCCATTTTATTTTTGAAGCATTTCCCACCAGCCCCTAGCATAAAAAGTTATTTGTTGCTTAGTAAATGTTTGTTAAATGGATTGCTGAATTATCTTGGTAATAGAGGAACTTTTTTGTTTAGAAGCAACTCTGACATACAATCTTTACATTTGGAAATATATATATATATATATTTATATATAGTTAATACTGAAAATCAAGCAACTGAGAAAATTTAAACTCAGAATATTTGAAGAAAACTTCTAAGAGCATCTGTTGATAGAGGTTTCTGTCCTGCCCAATCCCGCAGCTGTTAATCCCCAAAGAAACACACAGAGGTCCACATTAATTATAGACTGGCCTATTAGCTCAGGCTTCTTATTAACTCTTACATCCTAAATTAACCCATAATTCTTGTCTGTGTTAGCCATATGGCTTGGTACCTTTTATCTTTGAGGCATTCTCATCTTGCTCGTCTGTGTCTGGGTGACGACTGCAGCCTTAGCCTTTCGTCTTCCTAGAATTCTCCTATTCTGGTCCTCCCCTATACTTCCTGCCTGGTCATCCCTCCTGTACTTCCTGCCTGGTCATCCCTCCTATACTTCCTGCCTGGCTACCGGCCAAACAGCATTTTATTAAATCAATACAAGTGTCAAATCTTTACAGGGTACAAGACCATTGTCCCACAGCAAACATCGATTTTGTACACGAGTCTAAAAGTACAAATGGGCATTTATGATTACAAACTATCATTGCAAAATTGTTTGATGTACAAAAAGAGAAAAGATAACACAGTAATATTAAAGAGTATGTTTTTTTTGTAAATTTTAAAAGTCCTTTGATTCCTTAGTAAGCATCGAATTGAGATTTATAAACAACAGAAATTTAACAAAGTGGCAGAATTTTGCCATTGCTTGGAGCATGTCAGTCGTGTATCCATATGTCACATGCATTCTTCACACAGTTCTGACCTAGAATTCCACAGCCAGATAGACAGGGCAAAGGGATGAGCTACATGGTAATCATGCTGGAGACATCTAAAACAAGATGCAAAGTTAACATTTCTCCAGTGTTTCTGAGAAAATTAATTGTAGTTAAGCACGATAAAGGATGCCCTGCTGAGATGCTATAGCTCATGGCGACTTGTTAAAGATAAGACACAAAATAAGCCCAAGGAAAGGGTTTAGTAATTTAGAAAACCACAAGGAATGGGGACATCCCCAAGCCATAGGAATATCATGGTTCCCCAACAGCAGCAATGACTCTCAATTTTCCGGTCTTGTTCCTCCAGAGTGTTACCTTGGTACTTTTGTGTCCCAGGTCAGCAGCCTCCTCTTACAGGGACAGTCAGCTGCCTGTAGTCCCCCAGGTTCATGTCTCCTGCATTTGTTGCCAAAAAAGCTTGGCTTGTTTTTTTCCATCTCCTGCTCAAGATAATGAGGAAACTGAACTCACACTGGTCACCTATTCATTTCTTGACCTGTCATATGTGGTCAGGAAGAGAAGCTGTTAAATGAATATGGGACACTTTAGGTCCTCAGTATTGTGAAGGCAGAAGAGAAGAGTGGATGCTGCTCCCAGCTTTACTGGCAACAAAACAGTAGATACTCTATAGAAACAATGAAATTTGCAGTAAAAATATATCCCATACAATGTTTTGGACATGACTTCAAAATATCACTTGTTATGTGAAATTCAAGTTTAACTTGGCACTCTGCACTGGTATATGTGTGTGGGAAACCTGGCAACCCTATCTTTGTACCATTTTGCAAACCAACTCCTGTTTTCTGACTATATTTTCATTTTAAAAAAAGAAGTTTTGGAAACATACAATCAGCCATCTGTATCTGTGGGTTCCATATCCATGGTTCCAACCAACTATAGGCAAACAAACTTCTGCCTGCGCTGAGTGTGTGCAGATGTGCTTTTCTTGCCTTCATGTACAGCACTGCGTCTAAAGACTGTAAAACATTTGTATTTAATCATGTATTTAGTAATCTAGAGATGTTTTTAAATATACTGGAGGGTAAGTATCGTTTATAGGCGAATCTTATACCTTTTTATAAAAAGGAACTTGAACCCACCTGTGCAATATAGTTTCTGTGAAGGTTCTAGAATGAATTCCCCATTGATACCAAAGGAGGACATATTTCTTCTTTGGTTTTAATCCTTGCAGTGCCTTGTGAAGGCAGCATCCTGGGACAACTGTGAGATGATGGCATGTAGGAGTTAGTCTGAATCTAAGTAGTATTTTTCTTTGTTTGCTCAACCTCCCCCCAGTGATCCAGAGTGAGGTTGTCGATGTAAGATCATGAGATGATGGAAGTTAACAAAGTGAATTTGCTCATTCTTTCAAATTTACCTTCTTGTTTGCTTTCTTCTTGGCGTGACTAAATTATTCCCATACACTTAAAATGGAGACCTGGGCTTTGATGAGACCCACCTACTGCTAAAGGTTTTAAGAAGTTAAATTACTTTCCTCAACTCAGGAATTTATTATGAAAGCTTTGGCTACAGATACAATATAGGGAAGGGCTGGGGTTCTGGGGGCATGGCGAGAACTCTAAACTCTTGCCCCTTCATCTGAAATTTTTTTTAAAAAAAATCACTCAGAAAATGTATGACTTACCCAAGGTCAAACAACTAACTATAGCAGAACTAGTACTAACTGATAAACTTTACTACATTAAAAACAATATAAATGAAACACAAAATTTATTTATGCAAATCCCTGGTATAACTCTCCCAATCAGTCTAAGTAGAAGTCTACAGTTCAGGTAAGTAGGACTTTAAAAATTACAAATTTTATGATAGAATGACTGCGTTTTCTATTTTACAATACTAAAGGCGCCATGCAAAGCAAGGAAGGTACAGTGGCTCTCAAGATCAACAGTAAAAGGAATTCACTCACACAAGAGCTGGGAATAGCTGGCACTGTGGAGCCCTCAGTTCCAAAAGCCACCCAGACACGGTGAACAGTGGTTGGAAACTGCCTCTCCGGATCTGAACCCTCTTACTCTGTTGAGTTTGATGATAAGGCATAAGGCAGAGAAATGGAATCATTTAGAATCAGATTTTGTAGGTCAGTCTAAAAGGCTACTTTCTTCCTTGACACCATGAAAGTAATGAGTATTTAAATGAAATATTTTTGACATTGGGATCTTATGTGACATGAGAAAAGTTTCATAAGAATATCAACAACCAATTCTGTTCTTTGCTACTCTAGGTCAGAATGCTCAGTATCAGGCTAGAGGGAGAGGAAATGTATTTTTTTTCTGCCTTTGCTAACTCATCTGGCTTCCCAGCTGTCTCTGGGTATGCATGACAATCCATCATTGCTGTCTCCTGGGTAATTTTCCTACAGGTCATTGCCTGTGACTCCCTCCAAGGTCTCTTCATCAGCCTTGTTCTGGTAAGGACTGGAGCCATGAAGAATACAGTTGAATACTTGACTCTGGCTCCCGTTCTGGTCTTGGCAAGGCCAGACACCAGGATGGAGACAGAGACAGGAATCTGGCTATGAGTGTCTGTTCCAGTTAGGTTCCTTGCCAGCTAAAGATCTGGTCCTGATTTGAACACCTGAGACCTCATGCTCCATCTCTATGGTTCCCTGGCTTAGACAATTATTTCCACTGTAAGATATGGTGAATGGTGAAATGTAGGAAAAACACAGGCCCTGACAGTGAGAGACACTGCCCAGCACACACGGTTCAAAGCTCATAACACAAAGCACAGAATGGTTCCAGGAAGCCTTTTCTTGTAGGGTACTTACAGTGATGCTTCCTCTTAATGCCCCTCACGTTCTAGATCTATCTAGTGAGCATGTAACATAGGCATCATCTCTCCAGAAACAAGGAAAGACCAGATGTTGAGTTGTAGGAAACCACTGTAACAGAGTTGAGAGCAGAATGTTGTATGTTGATAAACTTAACCATCTCTATGGAAGCACGTTTGATTCTTGTTTACACACTCCTGGATGGTGGGTTCCTAACATCGACACAGCCTCCTGTTTTCAAAATTCATACCCAACTTCCCACTAAAATTTCTTTGAGCTAGAAACTAGAAAACTGAGAGGCCATATTAAAAAGCAGTAATTTGTGGGAGATTTTCATTAAAGAAAGACTAATTACATCGCAAGCCTCAGTCAGGCAGTCCCATTCCCTCTCCCCATATTTTGTCTCCACACGGAGGACCTGTTTGAAGTGCTGTTATTCAAGAACTTACAACATCCTTTCTAAACACCTGTCTGGATAATTAGCCAAGCAGTAGACAGAGATCAAAGCTCTGGCTATTTTCTCTGCTCTTTGAACAATAAGTGCCCCAGGTATCTGTCTGGAATTTGATATAAAAAAAGACCCTGCCACAGTGGCATTAAAAAAAAAAGCTGCCACAATGGCATCTGTCCATAGAGCTGCTGATGCTGAGCTACGAACATATTCACCCGTTATGTCAAGGCATCTAAAAGTTTAAAGCTTGGCAAAGAAGTGTTTTTCTTCTTCTCCTCTAACCCCAGAGTAAACATTAAGCAGACAGTGCCTCTGCTTAGAGCATTAAAAGGAAAGAGGCTGAAACTGAAAAACCTTCGTGTATGGTGGGGGGAGTTTGGAAAGTGTCCTTTGGCTGGGAGCTGCACAGAGAAGGTGCCATATTGTGGATGGGGTCGGAACGAAGCCGCATGGTTTCATTCATAACTTCACAGTTGCTAATATCAACTGACGAATATTTATGCTACTCCCGGCTTAGACCAGAAAGACAAATAAGGTGGGGGGGGTGAGTAAAAGGTTGGCTGAACTCTGTGGGATTTTTTAACCAACACTTTCCATGCGCGAGCAGTAGCCCTGAATGAAGTCATTCTGTGCAGGGGCCCAGCCTGGGAGAACAGCCTGTTCATTAGCGCTCTGCTGTGATTGAACTTTGTACATTCGTGAGGTCCTAGAAAGGAAACCCTTTCCATTAAATCAAACACATGGGGTACACAGCTACCTTAGAATTATTCTTATTTTTTTGGGGGGGGTAAATTATTGAAAATTGCTCCTTGCTGTATAATAACTGTAATGGTTCAAAGAAAGAGAGAAGGAGATTCTTCAAAATCTTTAAAGGAGCAATTCTAGTCTAGATTAATATTTTACTGAGTGACAGTTTCAGAAAAAATATTTTAACGTGTGTGCAAGCAATTAAATAGCTCTAGTAATTATCATAGTTAAGCAAATTATTTTCTTAAACTGTTCTGGAGTTTTTATTTCAGGAGAATTGCCCCTGATCCCACTGTTGAAGAACTAATCGCTCTTGATCACCTGGACAATTTCCCTGTCCCTCTGGTATCCCCTTTGTGTTTCTCCTTCCCCCCGTCACAACTGTCACCTCTAGGTGAACCTGAGGCTGTGGAAACAAGAAAAGGAAACTGACTAAGAAGGGAAAACGTGTCCAGATAGCTAATATTTCTGCTATTGTTTTGGTTGAGGAGAAGGCTCAAATGTTCAGCCACGGTGACACTGTGACAACCATGTGGGCTCCAGTCCTTTTTTAGTTTGAACATATTTTTTTTCAGTGCTGTTGTCTAACATACACGAAGAGGCAAGTGTCCCCAGTGGGGTCCAGGGAAACACTTCATTCAGATGAGGATAGAGCCCATCTAATTTACCAAGGAACCACTTGCAAGGGACATCAGACAGCGAGGTAATAGTGAGGAACGAATCGAATCTAAGCAGGATACTGCAAAGCACCCTTGGGCTAGAGTTCTACCTGGGAGTTTGTCTCTATTTGAGGTAAGTGAGCAAAGGTATTGCTTACATTTTTGTGTGTGTGGGGGGGAGTGGTTTGAATAAAACTGGTTCCCAATAGGTTCATAAATTTCAGTTTTGTTCCTTGGTTCCTGGTGGGTGGGGCAACTCTGGGAAGCATCAAGAGGTCAAAGTGGGATCTGAGATGTTAAAAAGAGCACATCAGGTCTAGTCCCTTTCTTTCTGCCTCCAGATTGCAGGTGAGGATGTAAGCTCTTAGCTACTACTCCAGAGCAGCGTTCCCTGCGTGATAGTCACGGACCAAGCCTCAAAAACCATACCCAAGTCCCGAACTAAAATCTTTCTTTGGTAAGTTGCCTTAGTCACGGTGTCTTTTCACAGCAATAGAAAAGTAACTCAGACAGACTGTTCATACCAGGACTGCCTGCCCGTGCTGCTATATGAGACCTTGGATGAGGAGAGGGGTTGAATATTGTAAACGGGGTTTAAGCGGTCCTCCTATTCGGATCTTGGTAGACAGCCATGCTGTGAACAATATAGACTGTGGAGGCCCATCTTAAGAGGCTTCTGAGGGGAATATTACTACCAGGTGAACTAGAGACCATTCTTGTAATATTTTGGCGGAGTGTGGCTGCTTGCTGCCTTTGTCCTAAGAATCTGCTTGAGGCTGACTTGGAGAGTTTTGAACTAATATCATTGGCAAAGGACATGTCAAGACAGCCCAGTATTAACTGTGCCATGCGGTTATTAGCAAGCAGTCTTATGAACATCTACAAATGAAAAAGAGCAAGCAGGGCGAAAAGAGATGTATAGTTTGAAGAAAAAGGGAGCGCTAGGATACACAGTGTTGGAGCCAAGGTCTTCTGGTGGAGAGTATGGAGAAGATAAACGAAGAACCCAGGCACGAAAGAAGGAAAGAAAGAGCAATGCATACACAGCAGCAAGAGTTTCTGTTCTGGGTGCCAGCAGGTGACTCAGTGCGTAAAGGAGTGTGCCACCAAGCCCGGTGACTGGAGTCCCATCCCTGGAAGCCAAGTGATAGCAGGAGAAAACCAGCTCCCACAAGTTGTCTTCTAAATACACACACACCACCACCACCACCGCCACTACCACCACCACCACCACCACCACACCTGGCCCAGACTCTTTCTTTCTGCCTCCAGATCAGGATGGAAGCTCTAAGCTACTGCTCCAGCACATCTAAAAAAATAATTATTTGCAGAAACTCTGTTAAAAATGTAACAGATCAAAACTATGGCTTGGTTTGTGCCAAACTTTAGCCCTCATTTTATTATAGGTTAAAGGACTGAAGAAGCATTTACTTACCTAAGCATTTAAGTTAGTGGCCATGTAGTTATACGTGCATCTTCAGACTCCTGTGATTGATGAGAGCAATTGCTAAGGCACATAATACAGATAACGACCCTGAGTCATAGTGATCAGTAAAGATTCATGGGAAGAAATCACAAGGTAGAAGCTTCAAGTACTTCATTGAAGACATTCCAAGGAAGGACACACTGACTATAGCATCTAAAATGACATCTATCTGAAGTCAGGATAGTCAGATCCCATCTCAAAGTGCATTGAACTCCAGAGCTAGAGAGGATGATGGGGACTAACATACTTGGCTCTTGATGCATTTTAGAACATTCCAGCAGAATTTAGTTGTTGGCAGTCTGATGCTGTAGCTAGGAACACACTAATCATGTCGTTTAAGGATGGAAGTCTCAAGGATTTCTTTGCTGTTTGTGCTTGGGAGTATCTGGGTTAATATTATGGAATATTCAAAGACCAATCAAGATTGGAATTCTAAAAACATCTTAGCAGAGTTTTTATATTTTGTAAGCATCAAGTAATGTTGGGACCAATTGAGTCCTGGCCTTCAGCTGCTCTTCCCTGCTAGAACCATCTAATTGAAGCTACTAAAAGCTGTGCTTTACCTAGAGGATCAGAGGATTTTCACCTGTTGGCCATTGACGGTTGTGTTTTTAAGCCTCCACGGTGCTATTAAAGAAGGGCTTTGTACCGGTGATTGGAGGTCCGTGTGTCGGTCTNCAATTGAGTCCTGGCCTTCAGCTGCTCTTCCCTGCTAGAACCATCTAATTGAAGCTACTAAAAGCTGTGCTTTACCTAGAGGATCAGAGGATTTTCACCTGTTGGCCATTGACGGTTGTGTTTTTAAGCCTCCACGGTGCTATTAAAGAAGGGCTTTGTACCGGTGATTGGAGGTCCGTGTGTCGGTCTGTATCTGCGTGTGTTTCCTCAACTTCCAGCCCCTTGCCCGAAGCTGCTAACTGGATTCTAGCCCATAGAGCGCAGACGGGGGCGCGGTGCGCGGCAAAGTAGAAAAGCTAGAACCGTGAGGTCCTATGAAGCCGGAGAGCTTTTAGTTTCACATTCTCAGGAACTGAAACTCCCCGTACCAGGCCTAGGGAGCGGGCTCCACGGCTAAAGTGACTACATCCTAAGCAGGAAGAGGGAGCTCAGGTCCCTAGAATCCTTACACATGCTGCCCGGGCATGGCGATCAACCAGAAACTCCAGCCCTGGGAAGCAGAGACAGGATTCCGGAACAAACTGGCCAACAAGACCATCATGCATCTGTTACATCCTTTCCTCCTAGGAGACCTGCTCTTCTAGGAGGGTCCCCGTCTTCTTTATCTCTACAACATAATGAACATAATAGATTTATTTTTAGCACATAAGAGACACACAAGAAATTATTTTCAAGAAGTGAAAATCTTACTGTCCAAGAAGCATATTAATGAATTCCAGAATAAAAATAGCAATGTCAGTAGGGAGGTAACAAAATTGAGAGTAGCGCACGACCTTTAGCGCAGTGGAGGCTTTAGTGATTTTTTTTTCCCTCCTTTTTGCCTTAGTTGACCCGTGTTCCTGGCTTGGTAACTCCAGACTAGTTCGTATTCTGCCTGTAGGTGGCGCGATCGGACCTCTTTTCCCCCGGTGCTGGGCCGTGGAGTCAGGGTAAGTTAGGCAGGTGAGGATATAACGTGCAGTTTGAAGAGGAAGCAACAGCGCTAAGTCAGCACTCAACTTTTCCTATTCTATTAGCTGCTGAACACGTTCCTGGAGGCATAGATGAACGTGTATTCCAGGTCGATGTGGAACGTGAACCCCGTCTACTCTCTGGGACACGTTCAGTCATTAAAATATGACTGAAGGAAGTTTGTGCTACACTACAGAGTGGTTGACTAAGAGTGCTTTTTATACCATCTGCTCATTAATTTTCTCTTTAATGACTGCGCTTTTGCTGTTATATATAAGATTTCTTAGTCCTGGCAAAACCACAAAGATTTTCTTTCCCCTCTGTTTCTTTTCTTTGTGAAATTTCATAGTTATATTTTTTATTCAGCCATAAGATATTTATTTAACTTATATGCACAGTGTGAGGTATGAAATTAAATTATATGTGTTTTGTGTAATAGTCAAATGCCGCATTTTATATACGAGCATTTCTCTCTCCAAATACCTTTGTCTTGTTGGGGAAAAAAAGTGGACTTGACATGCTGGTTAGTTTCGGGCATCTTTGTTCTGTTGCATTATCTATACGTCTAGTCTTGATTATTACAGAAGGGTCATGATTGTTTTTTAAACTTGGACAATGTGCAAGTAGATTTTCTATAAAGAAATCTGCGGATCCTTTGCTCCCTTTGTGAATTTTATTAGATGTTCTGAGCTCAGATTCTGCATCAGTGGAATATAGAATTTTATGAACACTTGTCTAAATTCATCCCTTCTCTTTTTCCCCATTCTCCCCGACGTCCTGTTTTTCAATGAGTCTGCTGCGCCCTCAGGTCCTAGACCTCGCTCATGTCGTTCCACATCTGGTCAGTAGATGGCACTGTGCAGCAACACATACGCTTGTTGGGGTCGTACATATTTTAAAATAACGGATTATGTCATCTGCCAGTTCCATGACTTCTGTCTACACTGTGAAAAATGATCACTAAATTGTTACTAGAACAACAGTTTCCAAACCTCTTCCTCCGAGCATCACAGTGGAGGCTTGAGTCAGGCTGCTTCACACTGTCAAGGGTTAAAAGCTTTCCATGATGAAAGGAGAGTTCAAAAAAGGGTATGGAGAGAGAAGAGGCTTGTGCACACGGGGTAGGGGGACTCGAAATGAGTAAGAACAAAGCGAATACTTTGTATGCTAATGTAAAGCAAAGAAAGCAATAGAGGGTAGTGTGGCCTTGAACCCCCACAACATGGTTCAATATGACATTTGAGTTAGTGTTGTTGTTTTTTTAACCAAAGAGTAAAAACAGAGATGGCTCTGAAGAACACAAGGGGCTAGCTAGCCTTGGTGCTCAAAATAAAATTCAAGGTTAGTTTGTTTGTGAATTCCTGAGCCAGCTGGCTGTCCTGGCCCAGTATGGCTTTTGTGGTGACAGCTGTTCCTACCAGGATTTGATGGCTGGGAGTGGTGAGGACAGAGCTGGTGGTTTGAGATGGGCTGGAAATGGGAGATGGGTTGCAAGGATGGACTCTGGTTTCCTTGAAGAGGAAATCCACAGGTTACAGATCTTCGCAATTGAAATCATAGTTTTCTGTGGCCGCTCTTAATGCTTTCTGGGCAGAGAGAGGTAGGCATGAGCAGTCCCTGTTACTTTTTGTCCCCTCAGGTTATGATTTAATGATGGGTGGTTCCATTTCCAAGAGTTAGCAAACTGTGAGGGTTTCCAGAAAGGGCACTATACTAGCCTGCAAAGAATCTACCCTGTGCTGCTCTGGCCAATAGCCCCCAGGGTGCTGTGAAATCTTGTTTCCTTTCCAAAAGCCGGAGGAAAGCTCTCCTTGGGGTTGATGGCATCATGCTGGGGTTTCCACATGTAAATGCTGACAACGCTCACTCCACAGAGCTTCAGGGTTTCAGAGAGCAATTTCAGAAGTGCAGTTCTTAACCCTTCCTTCAGAAGATGGAAACTCAAAATAGGACATCAGAGGACAGAGCCGGAGAAAGCCAGGGTGAAAGAAATGCATGCAAGTGTCTCTGCTTTGGTGTTTCAAATAAATCCCAAGTGAAGCCTCCATCTGACAGTACTCTGTTCACTCTCCTGTCTTCCAGGGCCCAGAATGCCCCACACCCCACATTTCTATTCCAACTGCTCAGCCCCAAACTTTGGCACTCTCTTTGACTTCCGGATGCTGCTTCTCTGTTCTACAAGCAAAGCCTTGTTGACTCTGACTCTCGAATGTCACTGGAATCTACGCACACTGCACACTCACCACCACCTTCTTTGGCTCACCCTGGTCATTTGTGACATCTCCAGCGTGTACTGTGACAGAGTTTTCTAAGATTTCTTTGTTGTAGTATCGCCACCATGGCATTTTCGTTTCAGCCTGATAGCTACAGTGGCACCCCTAAAAGCCAAGTGGGCACCTCTTTCTTCCCTGCTTCTCCACTTAGACTCCCACGACCTTTCTATCTCATTGGAAGGAAAGTCCCACATACACACTCCATCCTAGGCTCTCATTTATGTCACTCACTGATGGTGCTCAGCCATCCTGGTCTCCCGCTTGTTTCTACATCTGTAAGAAATCTGCCTGCCCTTAGATCTGCTTACCTGATCTTTCCTTTAATCTTTTTTTTTTTTAAACTTTACTCAGTGCCACTTTCTCAATATAGGCTTCTCTGGCTGAGCAATGCTTCCTCTGAGCAAGCCCGCTGGGTGACTCAGCGGGTAAAGACACTTGCTTTAAGCCTGCTGAACTGAGTTTAATCTTTGGACAGCATATAGCAGAAAGGGCAGGACTGCCTTCTCCAAGTTGTCACCTAACTGCCACATGTGAGGAGGGCACACATATGCACGAGCACTTGTACACACACACACACACAGACACATGCACTTATGTATACTCACACAAATACAAAACACATTTACACATTAAACAGATACATGTTTGCAATAAAATAAAATAAAACCTTTTTGGCACTTCCCTACTGTTTTATTGGTTTTTTTCTTTTAAGTAATCAGTACAAACATTTTTTTGTTTTTGCTTTTTTTTGTAAATTAATTCTTTTGCTTTACTTCCCAGAGCACAAATGTCCTAGAGCAGGCATTCAGAACCATTTTATTCATTATTTCAACACCCCAAACTCTTGCCATATGCAAGACCCTCAATAACCACAGTCCCTGGAGTGTGATGTTCGCCACCTAACTTCTGTACATTAGAGTCTCTGGTGGATTTACCAAAGGAGAGTACTAACCATTTCATTGACTCCGGAGATCACCAAATTCCCTCCTTAGCCTGGAACATAGAATTTAATACTCCCCTACCATGGGTTAAAAATGCAGTTGCATGGTCTTACATCTGGAGCATCCTTATTCATACATGTTTCTTAGGTCATTGTTTAAGTCTTCACCAACTTTGGAGACAACACTGGCCTGGTGAACAAATTTCTTTTCATTTCACGATTTGTAGTGAATATATTCTATACTCCAGACATCATTCCGGGGAATGGCCCAGCTTGGAACCTCGTGAGACAGATGTGCACATATAAACTTGGGCTGCTGTGTAATGAGTGCCTCCTAGGCATTTATTGATTTGGGGGAGTGCAGAAGACAAAGAGGGATGCATCTGAAGAGCTCTCACGGGAAGTGACTCATGGTGAAGAAGAGGTAGCAGCACAGGTGACAATCCCAGAACACTGGAGACACACAGACATTGCCTCTGTGTCTAAGGCAGCAGCCGGGCTTTCAGTTTCTCTTGGAATATTTCGCTGTCATGTTCTGTGCTCATGGATGGGTTGGGAGCCTTTGATTTCCCAAGAAGCACCTGACCTCCTTTGCAAACTCTTTCCCAGAACAATGGCTATCTGGAGAGAAGACGAATGTATTTTGGATTTTTTTTGCCTAGATTACATTTTAAAATACTGTAAAATAAAGCATCTCTAGTGTAGAATAACAAAGTGTTTGCTTGGATGTTTAAATTTCACCAAAACAGTGCAGCATTTAATACAAGCAAATGGCAGGTGAGAGACAAATCGCGGGCTTCCTCTTCTGGGCTTGGGACTTCAGTCTTCCTCAATCCATATCACGCCAGGAGCACTGCAGGGAGAGCTGGCAACTCTCTGAGGATTCTCAGCACTTACTCCTGCCATTTGCCATCTTTAACGTCAGCCTTGAATACCTTGAGTTTTCTATGCTAGAATTACACAATTTTTGAGTGTCATATTTCTGTAAAGTGCGATGATTTGCCTGTTTGTGGTAGCTGCTGTAACAGATACTTTCCCTAACTCAGTGCCTTAGAACAATGCAGCAATACTTTCTGTCCATAGTACGTGTCTCAAGAAACTGTGAACTGGGCCAGTTTGGGTAGAAGAACACACTTGATGCAGTCATTTAGAAATACAAGTTCTGAGCCCTCGTAGCCATAGTTTCACTATTTGTCTTGTCTCTTATAGATGCTCAATAAGAAAGAGAATTGAGCAAATATTCTACCTTAACACATCTCAAAGAAAAGGTCACTTTACCCCTCAGTGTAAGGGATAGATAGTACATAGTTTAGAATATGTCGATCACTTGCAATGGGTTAAATCGATGTCACTCTGGGCTAGCCTGCATTGGACACCGTAGGTAATAGATGCGTGAGCCGGGTGGCTGTGCTTCAACAGAACTTTCTGCCTTCAAGGCTGTAGTTTGACCAGTTCTGCATTAAGCCCCATGAAGGCATTTCCATTCACATTCCAGGGGCAGAAAACAGTCATCTAACTTTACCTAAAAACATGCTAATGGCAGGCAACTATAGTCTGACTGTGCACTCAAGAAACATCTAGCGACAGCAGACACACTGCTGTCTCCCTCCAACTTATTCAAGGTCAGCATGTTTCCTTGCAAGAAATCCTGTTACAAGTTTCTCAAGTTTTTTATCCTGCATTATTCTTTTTTGGGGGGGAGGAGAGTTTTGCTTAAAATCATCCTGGAAGACATATGTCGATGAGGTCAGGTGGGAGGCTGTGCTTCTAGGCCATGGCAAGTACAATACCAAGCATGTGACTGCAATACAGCCTGCTGCCACAGGCTTACTCGGTATAAGGCGAGGGTGGTAGAGAGGCTTTGCTGCAACCCCTGCTGCTCCACATGCACAAGACTGCCTGAAACCAGCAGAAGATGGAGAGACACCGCACAGCATTGGTGGCTGAGACTCTGCTGCATATGTCTGCATTGCAATACCTCCAGATGCTAAAAGTAAGCCCAACAGGAGCCTGGCTCAGATGAGTACAGCTGTCCAGATGACCACAGCTGTCCAGATGACCTTGGATCAGTGTAAGTGTAAGTAATGTTAGTTACGTTGATCTTAGTTGTAAAAAATGCTTTATCACGATGGCTTGGAAATTAAGCCTTTATTTGTTTTACATGATAAGAAGGGTACAAGTAGGTACAGAGTTGAGGTAGAACTTCAAAATGATATGGGTCTAGTTATCACCTCTCAACAGCATGGAGGACTGGTGGCCTTCATCTTACCATCCATAATCACGTGGCTGAAATGCCTGGCTTGTCTTAGCAAGCACAATGGCTGAAAGGTGCTCGGACAAAGGGGACATCAAGACAGTTATCCTTAAGAGAGAAGGAAAATGCTTTCTTGAATTTCCTTTTCACCAAATTTCTGCTTACGCCATTGGCTAAAACCATGCTGCATTGCCATTTCTTGGGTGGGAGTGGTTTAGAAAAGGGTTGGTTAGGCACAGGGAGTAAACGATGGTGCTAGTTATGCACAGGCTGTATGGACCCCAGAGAGTAGGTTTCGGGGAAGAACTCACAAACGCACAGCCTTTAGACATGACACAGAGCTTCTTAGGTAGCCGTGGGCTGTGGATACTGTGGCTACTAAGGGGATGCTGGGGAATGAGCTTGCGTATTTTAGAGACCAACACTGTCCCTTGGAAAATCATAAGTGTACAGACAGTTTCTAAAATGAAGCTAGGTGGTGAATGAACACGGCTCCAGTGATTATCTGCAGATCTGTTGTCTAGGGTCTTTCGAGACCTGGAAACTAAGAAGGCATCTCTCATGACATCAGTATTTCTGTATATCATTAGGGTGGCAATTTATCACATAGTCATCTTTCTAATAGAGAGGACTCAAAGTTCCTGTTGGGAACAGTTGGGGTGCTGGTACATACCATCTCACCTCTGGTTACAATTTTCTTCAAAGTGCTGCTAAAAGCATCACCCAACTACTCGGAACACCACTTGTTTTATTTTGGCTGCTTTTGGACATTCCTACATCTATTAAGTTTCAGAGGCCTTTTCTTCTTGCCTCAGCAATGGCTCCTTTGTTCCACTGTATCTTCCAGGATGAGCTTCAATTATGCCTCAGAAGGCAAGCTTAGTGACTACCATGCTGTCTGTTTGGGGCTGCTGACATCTGTCTTCATCAACTACTTTCCAGTGCAGCTCTGTATTGCTTCCCCACCTCTCTAAGGGCAGAGGCCTCAACAGTAAGCCAGAAACTTTCCTCACCTTCCCTCAGGGGACCCCATAGCAAGGTCAGTGCCCACTACAGTCCCAATCTGTGCCTCTTGACCTTGCTCATGGTCAAGGTTATCACTTGTCTGTCTCCTGTCATTCTTAAAACTCAACCACTTTTGATTGACTATTGTAATCATTTTCTATTCTCTTATTTATTTCCTTTGTGTAACCATTATCATCCTCTGAAAACACTAGATGAGTATATAGTGGCTTTTCAGTGACTGTTGCCCTCTTACAAGATTTAAGTAAAGATAAAATGAAAGGAGAAGAGAGAAGTTAATCAGCAAGAAAAATAACTTTTATGCTTTCTTGCTACGGAGTGAGACAGGTGTTAGCTAATGGCTTATTTAAAAATTTCTGATTATCCCAATATTTTACATGTTACCCCACTTTCCTTTCAATGGGAAGAACAGATTTCTGTTACTAACTTAAAGGTAAAGTGTTGGATTGCTCACTTCTTATGGAAGGTGATTAAGATAACAAGCTGGGAGGAGTCATCGGGGGAGTTTGGACTCCCTAACCTGTAGGAGGGACATTTCAAGGCTTACTTGCCAGTTATTTGGCGTGATCTGTTCTAGCAGGAACTCTCAGTTACCCA
The DNA here is from genome assembly GCA_001685095.1 of Ellobius talpinus. Classification (NCBI taxonomy): domain Eukaryota; kingdom Metazoa; phylum Chordata; class Mammalia; order Rodentia; family Cricetidae; genus Ellobius; species Ellobius talpinus. Next base: position 32,053 of record LOJH01001132.1, read on the forward strand.
CTTTCTCATTCTTAAAAAGATGAATCTTGTACCATCCGTCTCAATTCATACCGTATTAATAACATCTAAATGAAAGAATGTCTGTGGGTGTGAGTTGCTGCAGTCCTGAGTATTAGTTCCTCAAAGCCTGGCTGCATTTGTAGTACCTGCACTCTAAATAAGCCTTGACAATTGCGCTAGCAACAGTATGCATTATGGAAGACCACCCATGCTGCACCAATACCCATTCCTCCCAAAGCCAAGGTGCATTCTTATTCCCTAAGAGCAGACCCACATGCTGTCCCAGCAGTGGGTACTCTGGACAGAGGGGCGACAGGTCCCAAGGGCAGGCCACCTCAGCAAGGAGAGTGCAATCCCATCTGCAGACACACTAGAGGCATTTTAAGTTACTCCTCTGGTACACACTTGAGAAATGGCCAGGAAGAATCCCCTCCCACCCAATGTGGAGGTCACTGTAGATGAGGACATTAAGCCTGACAATGAAGTCAGGGACTTTCACTTAAAGCCCAAAACAAGAAATATGGTTACTGTTGCCTAAGATGAAGTCCTGTTATTTTTCCTTCTTGCATACTCTCTTTTCATTATTTATTTATTTGTTTGTTTGTTTATTTTTGGTAAGGGAAAGGACTCAGTAGAGTCTGAAAATAGGCATATAGAAAATGGGATTCACTGAAGGTAATAGAGGCTTTTGTAACTTTGAAAAGATGTTAGGTTGAAATGTGCCTTTGAAAGTTAGAGTTACACATGGGTTGCCAACCTGTATGGTTCATCCACACTTGGAAATCTCTCGTGAAATCAATAGTTTTTGAAGTTTACTATCTCAACAGAGAAAGGAAACAGAAGCAGCTAGTTCTGACCCCGAGTTCTTTCTTGGTACCTAGGCACAATAGGGTGAGCTCAGGGCGAGTTAAATTCTGAACTCCCTGCTTCCTGCCTTTTGTTAGTTCTCAATTCGACACTTAAACATACTTCAGTGTGGACTTTTGTGAGGGAAAGCCTTTGATATTTTTCCACTCTTAAGGAATGCCAGCTAAGAAAAAGAAAAATAGGATATGGCTCTAATCACATATATTTCTTACGATTTATTTATTCATTTAATGAATTTATTTATCTTGAAGCTGAGGGCTATGTCTGTGACTTTGCAAGGCTCTTCTCTTAGAGCCGCTCTGAGGTGTCATCTTAGGCAGAAGAACACTCTCAGCCTCCAAGAACCCCACAGGTCACGGGAAACAAACCCCATAGGTTCCAGGATGACTGCCTGTGCTTGAATGGAGGCTGCAGCTGTGGAGTTCAGGCTTGAGGGACTGAATGAGTGTCGGGCCCATCTTAAAGAATGACAGGAGCAGCTCTAGCAAATGCACACATCCGGACGGGACAAGGGGGTGGGGGAGCACAGCAGGATAATTTACTGCTTTAGTAAACTCTTCTCCTGAGTAACTTATCTTCAGCGGCTCATCGGTTAGCTGTGAGTAATAGGCCACTCGACTTACAGTGTTTTTGCTTAATATGGTCTGTTCAGTTGCCTTGATTGGGAATCGTTCCTGTTTCCACCTGAATGATTGGGGCATGTCTGGAGGGGGAATGATACACAGGCCTTGGTCGGAAGGATGGAAAAGCAAATAGTAGGCAAGAATGAGTAATGGCGATTAAAGGAGCTAAGCAACAGAGTTAACATTGTTCCCTGTGACTACAGTGTGCGATGATGCATGCTTGTGAAGAAGAAACAGTTGAAATTACTGGGTGGGAAATAGATTGACAATGTATCAGTTATGTTTCAGTGATCCAATGTGCATATAATATATATGTTTGTGTATAATATATGCAATACTAACCTATAATTTCCTACAGAAACTTGACAACTAGCTGCTCTCAAGGACTCCATTGTATTATTCCGATGGTGTTTTGCATCACAACTGTAAGATATGACTCTCACTTCCATATTACCATACAACTGTCATATTAAGTGCTCAGCAGAAAACATGCTCTGTATTTTTCTGGCACACACCCAGCCTATGCAGTTTGGTAGTTCATGAACAACTTGCTAAGTGAAGATGTTTTGGTACAGTGTTACAGCACAATTTTCAAATACAGAATTATAAAACAATGCATGTGACCTTACTATTATTATTATTACTTAGCATAGTAAGTGAAAGAAGCACCAAGGTGTAAGCATTGGTGTAAGTGAGACTCTGAGTTTGTGTAATTCACTGTGTGCCATGACGAGGAGTTGATCCGACTGCTGTTCTTTCCCTTCAAATTAACAGTCAACCCTGCAGCATCTGAAGACAGCCAGAACGCATTCATCCTGTATTATTTTCAAGTTGTGGGATAGATGTTCCCGACAGCAGTTTGTGTCACTTCCTTCGTTTATCTATCTGCGAATCTGTTCCATGTTTTCCTGGGTCTGTTAGAAGGGGTTATGAGGGACGCGCATGCGCAGGTGAGTGCAGGGAGTGCAGCTGCCTGAGCTTAGCGTGGAGTGACTTCAGGTCATTTGGAAATGCTCAGATCTGCACAAATCATTCTGTGTGGAGAGGCACGAATGGTCCAGAAAGCATGCTTGGCTTATTCTTTTTGGCTAAGAAAGTCCCCAGCAAGCACAAGGGTGGCAGTTGGGGGCTTTCTGTTCTGCCTAGAGAGAGAGCACCAAGTATGAAAAGGCTCAGGGAGTAGGAAAAAGCAGGCGTAGTTATGGGATCTGGAAGTGTGAATGAAAGCCTGGGTACCAGGAAGGATTGCGACTGGAAGATGAAGCTGGAGGTAGAAAATGGAGAGTTGACTGAAGACTGTGTAAAGAGGAGTGAGGGGCTAGTCCTGAATTTTCAAGAGCGCGGAGCTAATCACCATTACACTTAACATCATTCTAGGAAAAATATAAACTACAATGGGAGCTTTGTTAAAATGTTGTTACCTCAGACATCCAGGAGAAGGTCCAGCCCTTGCCTGTGTTCTGTTTTGAATAGCCGAAAGAGCTTGTTTATAGCCGATGAGATTCTTGGTTCTCCTTCAGAATTCTCCCCAACACGGTCCCCTTTTCTCCTGTTCCTTATTGTGTATCTCCCTTTCCCCCCATCTGTGTCTTCTCTTTCCACCCTCTTTTTCTGTGACCCTATTTCTATTAAATTTACTGGTCTAGGAAACACCTGCTGCCTGGATAAGTCCCGTGGTCCCTTGAGTAGAATCTGAGTAGCTCAGGCCTGGGCTCTGATTCTCACAGCAGTGCTGGACAGTGATGCATTCTTATTCTTTGATTCTTATTTTACGATCAACTGCCAGAGAACCATGACATCATCCCAAGCAAGGTAAAACACAACTGCCCAGCTGACTGCTTTATAATTATGACACCTGAGTCCAGGTTTGTTAAACTTCTCAGGACTGGAAAACTTCGGGTTCTATTTTTCAAAGCATTTCTAGGTCACCTCCCAGGATGGATTAGTTCCACAAATGGCTAATTTGGTAAGTTTATCCCGATCTGTGCTAATTTCATTCTAGGGGATGAATACTTTCTGAACATACTATTATTTTTTTTCCCTCAGTGAGCTAGAGGAGTCTTCCTATGTCACTTATAATCACGTTGTTTTTCTTCTTATATATGCGTGCGCATGGGCTTGTGTAGTGGACAGAACTCTGCATTGACTGTCTTCTTTGATCACCTTTGGCCTTAATCATTCAATGCAGGGTCTCCCACTGAAACCGGATCTCCTTGGTTTGGCTAGACTAGCCAGCAAGCCCAGGAATTCTCTGTCTCCACATCCTGGCACTGGAATCACAGGCTCACACTGCCTCTGTTGAGCATTTCCTACAGGTGCTGAGGGTTCAGCTCCTATGACTGCTCTTGTGTGGCAGCAGCTGGTCTAGCCATCAGCCAATCCCTCTTAGCCTCCACCTTCGTTTCCACAGCTCCATGGGAAATCCTAGTACATGTAGACAGCCTATGTGCCTGGGGAAATGTATCCTAATTAAGACAAGTTGTATTAATGTGCAGAACGATTACTAATCAACCCATTGCAATTCAGTGTTCTATTCAAAGTGGGGGATTATCAACCAAAGTGAGTCTCAAAATTGGATAAAAATGAAGTGCAATATTAAAGGAAGAAAAGTAGAGAATTTGACAGGAAGAAGTTAGATCCCTTAATCCCTACTGTACTCAAAATCATTATTACTCATACTGTTAGGTGAGAATAATTTTGGCCTAGTTTAAGCAATGGCCTCATGATATCAAGGTTTCGAAGTAATTGGCCATATCATAACTAATCTGGATTCGGTTTGCACATCCTTGAAAAAAGGAGGCTAGACTGGATGGGAGTTGGGATAAAGGTGAGAATGAGAAATCCCGAAGCTTCTGTTATGATCAGAGCATCTCTTTTTAATATGAGAGTGAAAGTAAGCCCAATTTGCCTGACCTGAAACCAGTATGTGAATTAAACACATTCATAGTATAACAACAAACACAAGTCAAACTACGCCAAACCACACCAATATAGCCTTTACGAGTGCAGAGCGGGCCTACGGGAATACAGTTCCTTTCTTTACCATCGGCATCCACAGTCCCCTTTAGTTCTTGGAGATAATTAGGGTTCATTTCTTGTATAGCTTTCAAAAAATGTTCTTAGGGTAGTGTGCTAGTTCTGCTAGTTTCAGTCTGCAAGAATAAACACCAACTTAAACCACAAGGAAAGAATCGACTGGAAAGATGCTGGGGTTATTTTGCTGAACTAAAATAGGCTTACACTCCAAAGTCTTTGGAAAAGGGAACTAAAGGAAGGTTACCAGACAACCCGGCAGCAAAGGAAGGCATCCCAGCAGCCTGCATCCGATGCTGCTAAAGTGACTGGGCTGTAGACTTCAAGCCTCTGCTGTTTTGGATTTGATTCCAAATGTGAATGACAAAACTAGATGGGTTCAGTAGGCTGCAGTATGTCTGTATGTGCAGGGTGTGAATGAGAAAATGAAATAGAAAGAAAAGGAAAGGCCATGACTGCTCCTAGGCATGGGGGGGGTTGACTGTAGCTAAATGGGAGAGCATAGCCAGAGGCAGAGACACCTGGGAGGGTCCAGTGTAGATGGATCAGATTGAGCTGGACCGTGTGGAGAGAGGGGGAGGAGAAGAGAGAGGGGAGAGAGGGGAGAGAGGGGAGAGAGGTGTAGTATCCAGGAGTCCAAAGAAAAGGCAGGTAAGGACAACATCTGGATTATATAGGGAAGAGCTTCTGGGGAAGGACAGCCCAGCCCCTTGCTTGAAGAGTTCAGGGTAGAGGGCTGGGTGTGTCAGCCAAATCCTGTAACAGGGACTGAGGGATTCTGGGAGAACCTGGTGGCCAGGTGTGTTTTGGTATGTGAAGTGGGCACTTCAGCCCTTTGTCCTGGGTTTGAAATTCAGCAGGTTGAAGCAGGGATACAATGGACAAGTCACACAGTGAGGAGAGGTGCGTGCCCTCATTTCATGGGATGGAGGGTCCCTTGTGGAGAGTTATGTTAAGAAGGGCATATTGCACATAAACACATAACTGTTTATGCACACTCTAGGTACTTGATTCTGAGTAAAAGGTAAAATACTTTTCACAGTGTAGTGTGCGAGTGTATGTGTGTGTGTGTGTGTGTGTGAGAGAGAGAGAGAGAGAGAGAGTGTGTTCCTGGAGGTGCAGGTGCCTGAGGAAGTCTGTGGCTTTGTATTCCCTGGGGCTGGAGTTATAGGAGTTGGTTTGCCACCCCAAGTGGGTGCTGCTACCAAACCCAGGTCCTCTGGAAGAGTAGTGCATGCTCTTTTATTTTCCTAGACAGGGTTTCTCTGTGTAGCTCTGGCTCTAGACCAGGTTGACCTTGAACTTGAAGAGCTCTGCCTGCCTCTGCCTCCTGAGTGCTGGGTTTAAAAACATGCACCACCACAGCCTGGTTGATTAGTGTATGCTCTTAATGGCTGAGCTATTTCTTCAGCCCCAAAGATACATTTTGTTATGGATGCTCTCAGCGTTAGCTACAGTTTCAGACACTCTGCTCCTTTATTTCTCTGGCTTCTAAAGTAGTGAGATTTTCACAGTGTGGGCTTTTGCACAAGTTTGAACAAAAGTATTTATTTCTAGTCAAGAGGCCCTTGTAAGTGCACAAAAAAATGTTACCTTTTTCTTGGATAACCATTCTCCAGCCTTCAGAACTGAGGGACTAAGTTTGTTGATTGAAGGGATG
>LOJH01001132.1:38252-51659 GCA_001685095.1 Ellobius talpinus
TGTGTGTGTGTATGCACACACACGCACACATACATATGGTTAAGATTACTTATTTTGAAATTGACAGGTAACACTGGGTGTTTGCATCCTATCTAACACAATGTTCTGAGGCCTATAAACACCCTGGAACGAATGATTTGCTTCAGCTAATGAACAAATGCATTACCTCACACTATAGTTTTATGGCAAAAGCACATAAAATCTCTCTAAATTTCTCAACAATATAACACAGATGTTTCTTGATATAGAGATAGTGCTGTTTCCAGAGAAACAAGTGAATACGTGTTTCCCCATCTCAACCTAGCCTGTCTTAGGTATGCTCAGAGCACTTGTATCAGTCTGCAGTGAGGCACAATCCACCAGTATGAAGTCTGGTTCATGTCAAGTACTGCATACTGCATGCAATTCCTGCACACTGCACTGAAAATTAAAAGCAACCTGATTGTATGAATAGTCACCACAAAAGTACAGATAATGTATATTTAAGTTCAGTTTTTACTTAATTGGTATAGCTTTTAGTAGATTCTATTCTTTTTGTAGGTGAAGAACTGCCTGCTGAGCGTACACACCACATTTTCTTTATTTAATATACCCACTGAGAGTCGCGTAGCCTGGTTTGTGTTTTAACTACTATGTGTAGTGCTGCTATAAACATGGGAATTCAGCTATCTTTTTGATGTGCTGATTTCCTTTCCTTTGGATAGACACACATTGCTGGGGCATGCAGCCATCTACTTTCAATCTGGGGAACCCATGCTGCTTGCCATCACAAACCCTTGGCTTTGTCTAGGCATGAACAGTGAGTCAGCATCCTCTGGGCTCTATGTTTTGGTCAGATCCTATCTCATGTCCTTTTGTATGATAGCCATGCTAGCTGGGGTGTGGTGCTATCTATTGTGGTTTTGAGTTGTATTTCCCTGGTGGCTGGCAATACAGAGCACTTTCCATATACTTGTTGATCATTTCTATGTCTCTTTTTGAGGAATGGCTATTCAGGCCCATTTTAGAACCATCTTTCACAATGCCGTTGTTTGAATTCGTTACAAGGTCGCACTTAGACTATAATTTTGCTCTAGCAGGGGCATGGTGAGTCTAAAGCCACGGGTTGAGAACAGTTTAATTCACTAAATACGGCCCAAATTTCTGTTACACCTTTAAGTGGTTGGTCTTCTGGCTAAAGCAGATCATGAGGGTCTATTCTCATCTGCTTACTTGAAATAACCACCATAATAAGACAACCAGATTGAAAGAAGAGTTTTAAGACATTAATTTTCAGATAACACAAGACAGTGATGCAGACAGATGGGAAATACAAGTGGATGAACTGTAATTGTCTAGCTTATGACATTGGGGAGATGAAAGGCCATAACTGAGGAAGGGAGAACCTAGGTGGAGCCTGGTAGACAGTCTGAGCAGGGGAGGCCACGGTGTTCAAAGGGCAGAGTACTGTGGAAGAGAGGAATGTGTCCTTGGCATGCATGCGGTGCCTTGATTTACACTGATCTCCACATCGAATACTAAATACACAGATCTTTGCAATGATTCCTTAGCATTCAGGACTTTCATCAAGAAAAGCCCTTGGAATGCAGTGCATTTTTCATTTTCATTTCTACTTTAGAGCATTCATAAGCCATTATCAAGATGGGTATGAACGATTCCTTATTTATGCTCAATTTGACAGCTGCTTCAGAGTCTATAGGACTTTGAGCCTTCAGTTCTGCTATCTCAGGATGGTCTGAGAAGTCTGTTAATCATTTTTGTGGAGAAACAGAGCAATATGAGAAGGGCAGTACCTGGAGGATCAGAGGAGGATGGAAAGGATTAGAAAAGGCAGTTAGTCCAGTGGTCATACCAAAGTGATGCTGAGCTTGAGTGGCGGGGCAAAGTCTGAACAGTATTCTCTTACTGTCTTGCAGACATTCTTTGGTATTGGCTCCAAAAGAAGTTTAAACCTTCTACTGAAAAATATTGTCTACTTCATTGGCTTAAAAATGGAAATAAATAATCCATTTCGGTTTTATTGAACATTGCATCTCATTATTTAGCTCAGGATAGCATCAAAATTGCAATGATCCAACCTTGTCTCTATAGCTCTGTGATTGTAGTTGTGTGCCACCACATGAGGTATTTCAAGATTCTTATGTTTGCATGAACTCCATTCCTTTGACTGCAATATTTATGTGCAGTTTATTCCAGAGAGCTGTATGATGTAATATTTTCTTCATTAAATACAGTTTATCCATTACAGAACTATAGGAAATACTTACTTCTCCCTTGGGCAACACATTTCATCAGAGATGGACAAATGATGAGAACTCAGATGTTCAAGACATTCTTTAGGATTTATTTTATTTTATGTGTGGGAGTGCCTTGCATGTTATATTATATGTACACCTAATGTCTGCAGAAGTCAAAAGAGGAAGTCAGATTCCCTGGATCTGGAGTTAGTGATAATTGAGGTGCTGGGAACTGAACCAAAGTCCTCTCTCTGGAAGAGCAGCTCCACAGCTAACTCCACAGCCCCAGCTATCTCTCTCTTTGTTGAGTCACATTTCATCAAATTGTCTTTCTTCATTCTTCAGATTAACAGCATTATCCCTTGGGAATTTCTGTCCTCTAACAGAACTGGCTATTGGGTTTTCTTTTGTCCCTGATTGGTTGCTTCTACTCCTTCATAGGACTAAACCCAAACTGTCGGGTTAGCTCTGCAGTACGCAAACATCAAGACACAAAGCCTCTAGCTTGGGCACATGGAGTGAGATTGGAGGCATTTCCTATCTGCACCAACTGGAAAGGGAGAAATGGGTGGAGTGGATGCAGCATGACAGTTATAAAAGTGTTTTCTTCTCGGCTCAGGAAATTTGGATGAAAAATCATTTCATCCTAAGTGTGGAGTCTGTTTCCAAGACCCTTTACACACAGGTGAGGCACTATTAGCACATTATTTATATTAATAATTCAATGTTATCTCTCATAACTAATATTGAGTTGGAGAGCAACTGTGTAGCTGTTCATATCTGAAATAAACAAAGAGCCTGTGTCTGTTGAAAGAAAGAGCTCGATTCATAACAAAACAGCATGCATTTTAAATATAGGAAATATTGCTGTTCTGTAGAGTTCTCTCTAGGACAGTGAGATACGTTATTTTTACACATTCAGTATGAAACGTTTTAATATTTCAAGAAAAAACTTTAAAAAATATTTTAGAGGTCTTTTTTTGTCTTTTTGTTATTTTGCTTTTGCTTTTCTTTAAATCAGTTGGGTTTAAACATTTAAAGGTTTAATGGAGGTCAAACATTTGATTGATGGCAGAACCCTGGTCTGAGCAAGCAGAAGGCACTGTATGATGGCACAGGCAACAAAAACAGAGGGACAAGCTAGAGGCCTGGCTAAGCAATGGTGCCTCCCGCTAGAAGTGAAATTGAGGAAGCTGAGGGTGAGGTGAATGAGAGCCAAGGAGAGGAGAATGATGGTGGAAGATTACTACAAAGACAGAACTGCGAGCGGCACTATACAATGTTGCGGTGGCTTTAGGTGAGGTGGCCACTCTTTGCTGAGGTCTATATGCGCAAAACTTGCCAAGTCTCAGCCCTAAACTTGAGTACCAGGTTTGTTAAAGGAAAATCTATGAAGGAGGTCAGGACTGTTTCCAAGTTTCTGCCATGGTTTTCAACACTCCTCTGTCTTTTGGCAGACTTTCTCCATGCAGGTGTTCAGACCCCCCATTCCCTTCCCCTGAACCGCAGGGTCACCCACATTGGAACAATCAGTGAATGACTTTTACATGGCAAACTTTCCTCCCCAAACTCTGCTTCTTTCTTCGCTGGTATGCTTGTGCCTTGCTGGAGTTAATTTGACAACTGATTGGGTGTCACCGACTGATGATTTTGTCCCCTCTCTCTGGTCACTTCTCCCCTGTTCCTAACAAACTCAGGTGGGGATTCTACTGGGATTTGAAGCCAAGGAGCTTTTTCCTGAGTCCTTTAGATGGCAGCTGGGAGTAAGGGGGAAGCCTGAGAGTGTGGACTTGACTTCTAGAATCATTGTATTTTTGGAGAAATAGAATAAAGATGAGCATTGCTAAGGAGAAGGGTCAAGTTGACGCTGGAAGGACAATGGCAGCCACCTGTGGGGATAGGATGAAAACTTGACCAGAGATGGCTTAGGGGGAATAAAGCAAACCATTTAAAGGATTTGGTGGATGGCTGAGGTAATTCTATGAACTATTTCCCCTGAACCATGGTTTTGGTTAATGCATTTCTCCAGGATGGCTTTTCTTTTCCCCGACTCTGTGAAGCCAGCCTGGCCTCCATTCTGCCAATGTTCATTGGTTCTGTTACATGTCTGGGATGGAAAAGGTTGCTTAGGTGTCAGCCAAGACACTCCCTCTGCTTGGGGGAGAGGGAACTGCCAGCCTGACTCTCGATTTCCTGCCAGTTTAAGGAGCTTATGACTCAGATTCAAGCAAAACACCAAACTGAAGCAAGAGCCTAGGGAGGGAACCCAATCTCTGATGAGGGCTTTCGGGCCAAGCATCATCACTGAACACTTCACTTAGGGGAACCCGAACCTTTCACACGATGGCTGTGCCATCCTATGCATGTTCTCTGTTTTGAAAACACCTGCCTGGGCAAGCACCCAGACAGCTTTTCCTTTCTCCTCATGGACATATTGTTCCTGAGTTGGAACTTGGAGGCTCGCTCACCTTCTTGTAGGAAAAGCTTCTCTCAGAACCCAACACCACTCTTGAGCATCTCTCGGGTTCTTTGACAGCAGAAAAGCCCTCACCAGGTGGTATGACTCAGCCAGGGTGTCCACTTGCTCCCTGTTTCCATTCCTCATGGAAGGAGGTGTTAGGGGAAGACGATGGACATTTCTTGGGAATAACACTGAAACCCAGACGCTGTGTTTCAAAGTTCTCTGTGGTTTCAGTAGCTTACTGGATATTGCTTTAGTGGCTGAGCTATTGCCAATATTAACTTGCTGGTTATATGAAAGCCAAACTCTTTCCCCGAGGAAAGGTACTGGGGGAATTGAGGAGTTCACTGCTTTTCTTTACCTTGCTTTTCCATTACTCATAGATAATCCCATGTCTCTCTGCCTTCTCTCAGTTATCTATCTTTCAGTCATTTCTCCCTTGGAGCCTTTCCCTCTGTGCACTGGCATGGAATACAGATTTCTTGGACATTTGCCATAGTCTGGATTTTAGGTATCCCCCAGTGCCTACGTACAAAAAGCATAGTCCTCTCCTTTGCTACTATTGGGAAATAGTAGAAATGCTACAGTAAAGGTTCTGTAGGGGCCTTTGGGTTATTGGGAGAAAGTCCTTACAGGGCACTGTAAAAAAAGCTTCTTTTTATGCTTTTTATAGTTTACTTCCTTGCTGTGAGGTGTGCAGTTTTACTCAATGGCTTTTTTATAGCATTGTAAGTGCTCTTAACATAGACGCCCCCAAAAAGCTATGAACCCAGATAAACTGTTTGTCTTTATAAGTTGATGTATCTCAGGTGTTTCTTGAAGTAGTAAAAATGTGACAGGCACAGAACCTAGCCACAAATATTCATATTAAACAGAATTTACAGTGTGACTCCTTCATATCTGAGTACAGTCTGAGTACAGAGAGTATGCACAACATTTTTAAAATTCAATAATAAAGAAATCCTAAATATTTCATCATCATCCAGATAGGGCCAGATGCACTGGGCTGTTTGGAAATATTCCTGGTCTACTGTCAGACTGAATTTCTAGTCTTCTATCACTTGGTATACTTCTCTTTATACTAGCTGAACTGGCCCACCCATCCAACTCAGTTTAAAGACTCCTCTCTTTTAGACTGTTTCTCAAACATTGACCTCGTTCAAACTATAATTGAAAGCCAAGTCTGTATCAATCAATTATCTTTACTGCAAGAAAAAAAAGGAAAAGGAGAAAAGAAATTCGAAACAAGTGTGCAATACAAGAGGGGAAGGAGCTTTGTTGTGTCATGCTCTTCGGGAAAGCATGACTATAAGTCTCATATGGGATCCTTCAGTCCTTCGCTATACAGAGAAGCTCAAAATACAGGTTGGTTTTGCTGAAGAGCTGTCGATTCCAGTCAGTAAGCCCCATTTCCTTCTTTCTGAGGTGAGATCATATTTTCACACTTAACAGCAGCAGACTCATGGGAACTCGTGTCTTGGTCTATACAGTGAAAGTAGAGTAGCTCAGAGAAGCTAAATATCAGTTCCAGCTTATCTTCATTGCTCTAGATCTTCTGTTCTTGCAGACCTTCCTCAAGGGTGCTTATGACCTAAACCTGCTAGAGGCAGGTTCTTAAGGTTGAGTCTCGAGCGATCTAAAGCTCTCTACCATTCTTGCCAGGCATGCTTGTGTATCCTTTCAAATGCTTACATAGTGCTTCTGGGTCAAACAACCATTAAAAGGTGGTCTCCCCTGTCTCTTTAGATGATACTGTCTGGGCATCTTAAATGCAAGCTTGATGGAAGCCCCCCTGCCCCGCCCCAGCCTATAGTGAGCTCTCTGTAAGGTGCTGATGTCAATCAGTGTTGTCGAGTGTTTTCTCTCCATCAGCTTATCAGTAAACATTGCTGGCTAACAACTGATCGATAGTATCTGTGCACTGTTAAATTGTCCTGTTGCAGTTTGTATCTTCATTAGTGATTCAGTAAACATTGCTGGCTAACAACTGATCTATAGCATCTGTGGACTGTTATAATGTTGTTTGTCCATGACCTGTAGTTTGTATCTTTGTTAGTAATTCAGACTGACTGGTGGGAATTTCCCAGAAACCTTCACGAGAGGAATGAGATTGTCAGACAAGGGCTGTGGAGAAGTGAGGAGGGACACAAGGTTTTCATTTATTTAAAAAATGCAAGTCAATAATTTATATATTTTGATGAAAAGTACTTCAGATATATTGATACAAAACAGGTCTCATTTCATAGATTAAAACAAGGCTTGGGAAGTTTGATTATTTTATCAAATCAAACAGTGGGTGACAGAATGGGACAAGAATCTACATCTTTTAATTTCCAGGCAAATGGAAACCACCCTGTTAAACCATAGTGTAATTCTAGAGTGTAATTGAAGTCATAGTTTCTAAATTTTTGTACCTTGTGATGGGTTTCCAGGATCTGATAGAACAATAGGCACTAGAATTAGGCAATTTCATTTTTGTTGGCAAACAATTATGTCAGGAGTTCTTTATGTTCATTATAATGTTAAGTACTGAAATGAACTTTGTCATGGTTACCATGGAGTTAGAAAAAAATTTCAACATAGCTGTATGAAGCTGTCAGCATAACTCCTCCAGATGTCACTTCCAAGGTAAAGATTGTGGTGATGGTGAGTCCTGGGAAGGAGTCAGCACTTGGAACTCCAAGCACCCAACTTACAATGTCCTTCTTATGTTTGTTTATTTTGGGCGGGCATGGATGGAAATAGTGCATGGTTAGACTTACTGATACCATAAAGGCAAAAGAAAGTCTTATTTTACATTCTCCTTTGCCACTACAATTCCTATGCCTCTGCCATCTCCTTTTCTTTCTCTTCCAACTGGACCCAGGTCCACGGGAAGAGCACAGCGCACTCTTGAGCAATGAGCCATGCTCCAGCCCTTTGAATCACTTTCACAACAGCCTATGAGCGTATTTAATTTGTGTCCAAAAGTAAATCAACTAAAAAAACCTAGTTTTAAATATTTTGAAAAATATTAACAAAACACATTTTTAAAGAATAAGAACTGGGGACCAGCGAGATAGTTCAGTGTTTAAGAACAGTGGCTGCTGTTCCGGTGGGCCTGGGTTCCGTTTGCAGTATGGCTGCTCATGACATCTGTACCTTCTAACTTCAGTTACAGGGTGCCTGACTCCATATTCTGGTCCCTTCAGGCACCAGGCACACATGTATAGACAGACATACACATAGGCAAAACATTCATATACACAAAGTAATAATAATTTTAAAAAGTAACGGTTTATTTGATAGTCAATCATACAAAGTTGTTCCATTTTAGGTACTTAAATGAATTTTGTGATAAAAGTTTAATTTTTAAAAACTAAGCTTGTGGAGTGACGAGAAAGACTGTAAGGATCATTTTGCAGCTATTTCGTTTCCTTTGAACTGTTTTCAATATTTTGCTCTTTTCCTCTAATGGAACTGTTTCCCTATAATTAATTATTAAAGACAAAATAAATGACCTGCCTGTCTTGTTACTAACCCAGGAAAACTACTAGTCAAAGCACATAAGCAGTTTGACTTTCAGCAGGTGTTACTTCCTCATGTTAGTCAGGAAGATCCTTCAGTTGGTTTAAATGACAACTGAGAACAGCAAGTGCTCACCGGGCCAATCACGCTCTGGAGAAATAGAGCTTTGTGGGTAAATCTGAAAAGTCTGTACAGCTAATTAGAGTACAGGTGGAATTTTACACTCTACATTAAGAAGCAGCATATTTCAAAGGAGCAGACTGGAGTTCTTGTGTCCCAAAGATGTGAAAAATGAGTAAATGAAGAATCATAGCTCAGTAAACTGCGAGCTAATGTGTAAACACAATCTCATCTGCATGGGCCATTTCGGTACTTCAAGTATTATGTCCCGTGTGTTTTATAACAATTCTAGAAGACAATCTACCATTTGAGCAATATTTAGTCTGGTTGGTAAAGGAAGTTTAATTATATTAGTGCTGTTTAGGATTTGGGGTTGATATAACTCACTGCACACACACACACACACACACACACAGTAATGCTTGCTTTAAATAAAAAGAATCTTCTTACGTTTTCTCCTTCCAGTTTTTTTTTCTCTCCACAAAAACCACCTTGTAATCTAAAATAGTTTAGAGGAGTTTTTTTTCCATCACAAAAGCAAATGAAATGGAAAACGTAAGAATAAGAACAAGAGAATTCTCCAATTGATTATTAACTATTAGAGAAAACTAATTTAGTCCTGCAAATAAGCATAGGATTAAGGAAGAGAGATGAAAAGTGCTTAGCGGTCATTCTTGTTTTTCTATACATGTCTGTATCCTGGATACTTGGAGAGAGCCCCATGGACGGGCAACAGGAGCATCTACTGGGAGCCTGTTAGAAAAGCAGAATCTCTTTTCCCACACCAGGCTCAGAATTTGCATTTAACAAGATCCCCAGGTAACTCCTATGTGTGTTGAGTGCTGACCACTGATGACATGCAGTGCTTTCTTTCCTTTCGATGCCCATGGAGCTATAGAATTTCTCCGATGATGTGAATGAATCAAGACTCCCCTCCCCTTCCTATAAGAGCAACAACGGAAGGACCTGAAAGCATCAGTCCAGATGGCTAAGAAAGGACTCCTTTTCTCCTGTTCTGCTGGCTCCTGAACATCCGCCAAGTCTCCAAGGGGTCAGATGTGCATTGACACCCCATGCTGAGGTTATTTATTAATTTGCCTTTTCACAAGAGGCAGGGTCAGGGTCACTATAAACAGAACGAGATTGTTTGCTCATGTTAGATTACACTTGTTGTTTCTGGTGGAAATTAATTTTCCCTTTGGAAAAGTGTGTTTGCGTCCTAGGGAATCAAGAAGATGAAGTGCCTCACTCCAGCCAGGAGCCCAAAATGAATTGAAATGTTGTATTTTCCTGCCTGGTCTCTGGATAACATTGACACTTCTGCTTTGGGGGCTGGCTATGAATGAGCCTGTTGCCCTTTCTATTTATGCCATGGTCAACTAAATTAATTCTGCCTGTTAATTAATTTTAAGTTTTGGCAACCATGTGGATTGAAGAGTACTGCATAATTTCTGGGAATGGCAAAGAGAAAACACTGACACTTGTCTTCAGCGTTTAAGATGTGGACCGAGATTGTGGGGAAATACCATGGCTTAGCTCCCATGTGTTCAACTGAATTGACTCACACTTCAGGCTGCGGTGGTTTTCAGGACTGCCACAAAAAGAGGGGGGTGAACAATTATGAACACATAATTGCAATCTCTCAGAGGGACAGATGACAAACCATAATGAAGCTAGTCATAAAGCTTAAACATGTTCTCTGGACACAGGCAGTGAGCAAGGGGCTCTCTAACTTAGAGGAAAGATGATAGACTTCTCAGGAATTGCCAAGGAAGAGAAATAAGAAAAAAAAACCATGAAGGCGGGCCTTCCTTAAATTAATGACTTTCAACTTTTTCGCATTCTCGAATGTCCTGAGATGACTTTATCGATCTTGTTCTCATGTTGTCACACATTATTGGAAATGTTGTAAAAGGGGTCACAAAGATGGTAACAAGTATATGGCAGAAGGTTGGTAGGGAGAGAGAAGATAATGGGTATCAAAACACAGATGGGAGGTAAGTCATTTTTCTACATAGCAATCCAAGACAGATGTGGTGGAGAACAGTTAATTATACATTTCAAGGCGACTACAAGAGCAGGGTTCCAAGGTTCACAACACACAGAAATGATTCTACTTATGGAGCCAGAGACAGTAATTATCCTTATTAAATCATTACATACTGCATACATGTACTCAGTTACAACACTATCTACCAATAAGTAAAGATAAATGCAACTGAAAAATAAAGTAGAAGAAATCCTATACCACATTCAGCATCTCTTCAGCATAGCTGCAAGCCCTGGGCTCTGTCATAGGTAAGACGTGGACAAGTTCTACACGCACAAAATGGAATAAACAGAAAACTGCAAACAGAACGACCAGTTAATGAACTCCATAAAGAGATTTTTTGATAAGAAGAAAATAAAACAATATAATAACTCATGTCTTTTTATTCATTAATCATATATGTATTTATTAGTATTTATTATTACTAGTAGAGAAAAACAAGTCTGACCTAAGAAAATGACGTATGGGCTTTCAAGATAAGATAACAGTGAAACCTTAAACTGGGGATTGCTGTTTTTTTGGGAAGGTTTTGTTATTATTTTATGTCATCTTAAACAATCATATACAACAAAGTTATTATTTTATTGAATGTATTAAAAATATTGATATTTGTATAAAGACACAGTGGTTGTTTATTTAATGTAATACACTATTCAAAATCCAAAAAAGGGTTATTATGCATGTAATTTAGTCTTCAGAAGATAATTGAAGGATAATTTATATATTCCATGAGTATCCTCTCTACATATAAAAGAAGTTATATTAATTTATATTATAAACTCTAGCACACACCTCACACTATAGATAAAATGCTTCTTAATTATTTTAATTATATCTATGCATCTGACATTTTCACAAGAAGTTCCTGCTTAGTGAATCAAGCAATGAGGATATTTAAGGAACTCTGTGGTGTTCTAATGACATTGGGCTAGGCCACACCCTTAATTCAATATTTCTATGAACAATTTTGATAGAACTTTAGAGATAAGGTGCATAGATGGAACTTACAATTAAAACCTTAAGTGACAAAGAGGAAAGGAGACATAAACAATACAAGTTTGAAAATCCATATGAAGGATATTTTATAATCAATTAAATGCACACACATATATTGTATATATACATGCCTATATGTATATATTTACTTATATATGTGTGTATAACAATAATAATGAATATTCCATGAATTTAAAAGGGAGGTATTGAGGTGGAAGAGGATGGGAGAGAGTGATGTAAGTACAGTGGTCATGTATGAAGTACACAAAAATAAAACAAGAATTTAAAACCGAACAACAAAAAATCTTTAAGGGACAAACCCAAGAAAAAAGATGATCTCAACTACCAGAGACACACTGGGCAGAAACCAGTGAAATGACATAAAACAGAACCAAGGTTCAGGTTCTGTTTAGGTTCAGAAGTCAGCTGCGTGAAGAGTGAGCTGGCTTGGCCACGGCACAGATGGCAAAACTCTGGGATTTCCATTTGATGACAGCCATAACCTTAGCCAATAGCATGGTGTGGCTGTTAGAAAAATAGCCTAGCGCAGTCTTAGGTTGCATTTATGAAATATTGCGTCAAGCACAATGGAAGCAACAGAACAGACAAATTAACTAAACACTGTGCTAGCGGAATGACCTGGAGAATGACGCTGTAAAACCCCTGAGTTGTGTGTCAGCCCTTCTCTAACGCGAGGCCACTCAGAGGAAGGAACAGTCAATTCCCAAGATTATCTCTTGTGGAACATTGGGAGGCACAGGGTGAAAGCCTTTCTGAGTGAGAAAAGACCAGGGATGAATGTGTTGCAGAGGGCCTCTCTCTGTCTTTACAGGTCAGACAATGCTACCTAAAATGTTTGATTTGAAGGCAGAGAGTGAGAAATTTATTGACATGAAGAACACGATAACATATTTAGCTCTGTCTCTGTCTCTGTCTCTGCCTCTGTGTCTCTGTCTCTGTGTCTCTCTGTGTGCATGTGTGTGTGTATGTGTGTGCATACAAGCATGCTTGCAGGGGATCATTTTATCTTAGCCAATCTATAAAGTTCATCTCACAGTAAACACATGAATCAGACAATATTTCTATGCCAAAAAACAAAATGTCCAAAATGTGTAAGGTCATAACTATTGTTGTTCTGTTCATGTTTTAAAGAGTCAGGAACTCAGAGAAGTTGCCTGGGAGATTCCCACTTGCAGTTTCTGACACCTTTTGGGTCTGGTTTGCAGCTCTATCAAGGCCTCATTAGGTTGGATGTCCAAGGTGGCTCCATCACCTTGGCCGCACTTGGCTGGAAGCTCTGCAGCAGCTGTCAATCACAGCAAGGAGGATATGACCTCTTTACTATCTTCAGTTTCCCCTTAACATGACTGGATCCAAGCATTGGGCTCTTAGCTCAAGGATATGATAGCACATCAGAGAGGCATGTTAGCCCATAGGAGGCAGCAAGGTGCCCCTTTCCCCACAATGCTGTATTTGCAAGAGAGTCAGACGCCTCAATCAGTGCACAGTTCTAGTTTTAGTGGGATCAGTGGCCAGCATTTCTAGACATTGAAAAGAAAACGATCACGGGGTGGTTACACAATGAAGTAGATTTGATAAAAACTGCAAACTCTTTTTAGAAGAAAAAAGTCATAGTGAATGAGTTATATCTTTCTTTAATGAATACCCTCTAAGTTATAGAAAAGGAGGGTTTAGAATGCCAAAACTTCTAAAAAAATTAATGCTTTAAATCTAAAACATTCATGGTTTCGTTAATCACTGAAGAACAAGTCATCTAACTTCAACCATTTTAGCTATGCATATAACACCATACAACAGAGAGTTACATGGCGCAGAATCTGGATACAGCATCAGGGCCATCTGCTCAGTTGCTCAAGTACTATATTAGCAAGTGCTCCTGGGAAGGGTGAGAGTTCTGGTGAGCTGAGCAAAGTGACATGCACTGCAACCAACCTCCAGATCCAGCACTTGGGAACTGAGATTGAGCTCTCAATCTCTCTCTGTCTCTGTCTCTCTGTCTCTGTCTCTCTGTCTCT
>LOJH01001132.1:51742-64976 GCA_001685095.1 Ellobius talpinus
TCTCTGTCTCTCTGTCTCTGTCTCTCTGTCTGTCTCTCTCTCCCTCCCCCTTCTCTTCTCTCTCTCTCTCTCTCTCTCAGGCACACACACACACACACTCACCCCCCATACACATGACAAATTAATAAAAAACCCTTTCTTTTATCTACCAAGGAAAGATTCAATAAATGCTTGAAAATGAAAACACAAGAACAAACCTATCATAGTTACCTCCTAATTAATATCCAATGTGGATACCATGATTTGGTAAGCTGCACTAGCTGATGGTAAGATTTTTAAAGGAAACAGAGATTTTAATATCTACCTTTGTGAATTTTGAAATAATGTTAGGATTATCTTGAAATTGCTTCTTGACCTATGACATAAAGCCTTTTAATTTGACTGAATCACATGGCGTATATTGAAACAAATATATGTGACAGTTGTGAATTTTCTGAAGATGTTGGAATTTATGAATCTGACTGAATATGTGACACACTAAGGCAGGCAGGGTGATAACTCAGGGCACTCAGCTGCAGTGGACATGCAGAAAAGCATGTATACTCTTGACCAGTACAGGCATTTCGGGGTTTCTGTGTTGGGTATAAATAGATATTGAAAAAATGCAAAAAAATTGATTTACTCATTTTGCTTGGCTACAAAAAATTATGGGATGTTGCACCTTCCGGGGATAGGGAGTTATGCATTTTCAGACAGAGAGCCAAGCAACCATTAGCAGAGTATCAGTCCCAGCATCCCTTAGAGGACATGTTCAATCTCACTCCAGTTTATCCATGTCCTCGGTGCAGACCTAGTTATTGTCCTCATTTTCTACTAGAATTTTGAGTGCTCTTTGGAGTCCCCTGATAACTGGCTTAGCTCAGCAGTTCTCAGCAGTCCTAACACTGTGGCTCTTTAATACAGTTCCTCATACTGTAGTGACCCCCAACCATAAAGTTATTTTTGTTGCTACTTCATAAGTATAATTTTACTACTACTATGTATCATAATATAAATATCTGATATACAGCTCTTGTGAAAGGGCCATTTGACCCCTAAAGGGGTCACAGCTCAAATGTTGAGAGCCACTGCCTTAGCTACCTCTGATACAAGAACTAGATTTTAGCCATTCTTTCTGCTCACAGAATTGCTCTTGTTCACATCTGAAACTTCAGAAAGGGCTCTGGCTTCTCATAGCTTATTCTTCCCAATTGAGGAAGAACACCAATGTTTTCACACAGCTCTTACTGAGAATTTATATTAACTTTTGGTTGCTGTGATAAACACCCAAGTTTAGTAACTCAAATCACTCATAAGGAGACATATATATTTTAGGTCATAGTTTGAGAGTGTGGGGTCCATGGTCACTTGACACCATGGCTTTTGGGTCTGTGACAGCACAGACCATCGCAGTAAGAGCTGGCGGTTGAAAAAAGGTGGGTGGGAAGTAAAAGAATCCGAAGGACTTCTAGGGCACACCCGCAATGGCTCACCTTGCTGCCACTACCTTAAACATCTAGCAGCTCAAGAAACATCACAAGGGGATGGCCAGCACATGGCTCAAACTGTAACAGCAATGAAATATTTGTTGGAATAATCAGCTTTCAATTTTTTTCCCTGTTTCTTTGACAAGGTGCCATTTCCATTATTCCTTTTCCCCACTGACTTCAAGTATCCTCTCTGTTCAAGTTGATTAGTGCTTTCTGGAAGTCATTACAGAATACTGTACAGCATCCTGGCCATTGCTTCCCTGATGCAGGACTAATTAAAGGGCTGTTTATGCCTCCCAAGAAGAGGCAATGTGTCAAAAAAAAACTTTTCACTGAAGATTATCATCAGTTATCTAGCGAACAGCCTTCACATTTTATTCCTTATTTTGCATGCATGCATGCACACATACCCACATGTGTGGGTAGCATGTCCCCATGTACATGTCCTCTTTGCCATCTTCCCTTCAGACAAGGTCTTTGCTGATCCTGGAGCCTTTTTGTTTTATTTTTATTTTCATCAAGTCATGCAGCTGGCAAGTCCCCGAGGTCCCACCCTCCTTCCTATCTCAGCCCCACAGTCTTGGGGTTCCAGGTGTGTGTGGTACATCCGGCTTCTTTCCTTGGCACTGAGAATCTGAACTCTGAGCTCAGGACCTCATGTTTGTCAAACAAGCTCTTTTACCCTCTTAGATATCTCCCCAGGGCTGTTCTCATATTTAACTTAATTTTATTTCAGATACTACTTGGATTCATTAGACCATTTATCATTTGACATTAAAATATAAGAATATTTTTATTGTAAAAATCCATGCCGTCAAGGCTGCCCCCTGGGGTTTAAAGTACTGGGAAAAGTCATGAAAATGGAGCCGGAATCCAGCAAGGGCCCCAGGGTTGGGCTTTCACAACCGGTAGTTCTAATAAGCCAAATGCTGGCTTTCAGTTATCTAAGGAGACTCTTGTCTCAGTCTTTAACTTTCTTTCTCTTTAAATAACAAAAATCAAATCTATTTCTAGCAGAGCTGCTTAGCAAGCCTTTCAAGACACACAGGGCTCTTCCCTCACTGAGGACTTTCCCAGAGGAGGCTTTTTAAAGTCTTTTTGCCTTTGCACAGGAGTGAGGCTCAGTTTGGGGTAACCCAATTTTGTCAGGTTTGTCAAGCCATTCAGGTATAGTTCAGGTCAGTATTTAACAGTGTTTGCAAAGTCCAGTCAAACAGATTACTGCTATTGTTTTTGGCAGCTGAAGGGTGACTTCTTCGTTGAGAAGTCAGAGAAATTTCCAGACATCCAGTGATGAAGAAAGTAGAGTCAGGCAACCTGTTTTCAATGCTTCATGCGGTGTTGCTGTGATATCAGTGACATTTTTGTTTCATTATTCCCATCTATTCCTGGCAGTTATGACCTTTCAGTGAGCACAGCCAGAAGGATGTCAAAAGGAAGACACACAGCAGATTCTCATGATGTCATTATTGCTTGATGAGTTTGAATGCTTGGGTTGACTCTAGCATTTCTACGTGAAATAGAGTTGGTTCCCTCAGGCAGGGAGTTTGCTATCTTATTGCCCCTGGGCAGTGTGCTGTGAATGACTTTGAAGCTTACCCTGCTCTTCCCAGACAGTTGAGCTGCAGCAGTGGAAAGTTCATCTTTAGAACACTCCAGTGATGTGAATTAAAAATTAAAAGAAAAACTGTGCCAATAGTTTTTATTATTTTTTAAATGTCATGCGTGAACTTTTATTTACATCATTCCTGCCTCCCTCCAACTTCTTTGTTTCTGCTGGATCCCTTTCAAACTGATAGACTCTTTTCTCTAATTGTCATTGTATTCTCTCTCTCTCCCTCTCTCTCACACACACAAACAAATTCATAAATACAACCTGCTGAGGTCATTTAGTGGTGCCCCTATGTATATATATTTTGAGATGACCATTTGACATTGGTTAGCTGATTAGGGATCTCATCTCCGGGAGAGATTGGTACTCTCTCTCACAGGGCAGTCCTTAATTATCCATAGCTCTTCATCTAGAAACAGAGTCTTGAGTGATTTTCCCCTATACTCACTGGCATGTCAACCAGTTCAAGTCTTGTTTTGATAGGCGTATTGTTGAGATTTCATGGCTGCAGGTTCCCTATCTTATATGTAAGACACAATCTAGCAGTAGACACCCTGGTCCTCTGATTTTTCAATATTTCTGCCCCCATCTTCGACAATATTCCTTGAGCCTTAGGTGTAGGAATTATTTTGTAGATGGATCAATTAGGTCTGAGCACCCTGAGTTCAGTTGTTCTCTGCTTTTTGATTAGTTATGCCTTTCGATAATGGTCTCTCCATCTGTCACAAAACAACAATAACCCCAGCTTCTTTATAGAGGGACAAGAACTACCCTTGCTGGACTGAACCTGGGCATAGGCTCCCAAGGTGAGCAGGTTGGATGTGGCACAAGTGGGCTAAGGACAATAGGGTAGACAGGAGAAGTGCACAGGCTGTGCACCCCAGTCTGAGGCTGGTGGTGGGAATAGTGAGGGCAGGGTGGTTGAAACGCCATTGGTTAGCAGTGGGAACAGCGGATCAGACTCCATTGGTTACATGCTACTTCTTTCAGCAAATACCTTTTGAGCTGGAAACTATTGTTAAGTATTTCTATTATTCTATCTTGGGTAAGCATCTTGTGGATTAAGATACATAGAGGTACATTGCTTGTGGGCTAAAGACAGATTTCTTCTTCTAACTCAGTTTTCTCTCACTCTGCTCAGCCACAGCAGACAGGTGGCTGGTTTGTTGGATAAGTATTTCAGCCTTCTAACATCTGGACATCTTGTAGAAGAACACCACCTATGCTTCTTTTTTAAGGTCATTTGACAAGTTTTAACCTTTCAGCTTTTGTCCTTATGATAATGATGATATGCCATATAAGGACTGCTTCTGGAATGGCAACGGACGCAGAGCTGCAGAAACTAGGATCAGTTTCACAGGGCTATGGAATCAGGAGAAGCACATGCATTCCAGTTTAGGCTAGTCTGATGTTACGGGAACTTGCTGCCACAGCCTCAATTCTGCTAATGTGATTGATGTCCTCTGTTATACTCTGCATTCCTTTGGTTTCCTTAGGTAAGTGTACAAACCATGAGATATGGCTGCTTTACTCCTCTCCCAAATAAACGCTTACTTAGTTACCACTCTTATCACTCCTTCTCTCCCTTTCTCCTTCCCACTTTTCTTCCTTTCCCAGAATGCCCTTTTTCACAAGGTCTCATGTGTAGTCTGTGCTGGCCTGATCCTTCTGCTTCAGCCTCCTGAGCAGTGAGTTTCAGCTCACACTACCAATGGTCAGCTCAGTCACTCTGATCCTCATGGCTCATTGGAACCTAGGAAAATGGGTCACAATTCTGCATCCTCTCGGCTTACCCTGATAGGCATTTCTCCCTGCCTTGGAAGAACTTTTGGCTCTTCCTGTCATAGCTTCGGCTTTGCATTGTTGACTTCATTGTAACATCTTTTTGTTGTTGTTGTTTGTTTGTTTGTTTTTCGAGACAGGGTTTCTCTGCGTAGCTTTGGAGTCTTTCCTGGAACTCATTCTGTAGACAAGGTTGGCCTCGAACTCACAGAGATTCGCCTGCCTCTGCCTCCCGAGTGCTGGGATTAAAGGTGTGTGCCACCACCTCCAGGCTTCGTCGTACATCTTGTACAGCAAAAATTCAGAGTATGTTGCAGATCACAATTGTTGAATGCAGATATTTCACCAAATGTTTCATATATAATAGTCAATCAATAAATTATTTGTTCAGTGAACGATTAAATGTGGAGACATATTTTTACCACTTTCATGCTAAACTGGTCTCTGGTGAACTCTTGTGCCACATACCATATAACTGACAACTCCTCTGTCCTTTCTCAACGACCTGCCTACATTAGAGGCAAAATAGCCTTGGTCCATACTTTCTTTTCTTTTAAAGGGATAAATTATGTGTCTTGCTGAATGAACCACTTACATATCCAGTGTATGTTCCCTTTTCAGTTTTGAGTTGGATTTCTGTCATTTACAGTTGGAACCCGATGAGTGTTGTCAGAAAGATGAACACATATTTGCTCTGCTTTCCTGACTCCCTCTGCCCCTCTCCGTCCCTATGACATTGTCAGGTTATCAAGATCATTGAAGCTGAGATTATTAAAGCCACTCATTGGACAGTATAAGGCAATGTTTTGATTGCCACTCTACTGACTTTTCTCTTTAAGAAATTTCCAAAGACTCTTCGAGTATCTCCTAGGAAAATATTTGGACATTATATATAACTTAGGTTGTGAAACCACAGTCACCAGTCCATTAGAAGCATGGTTCAAGCATATTCTGTGGATTAACTACACTAACTGAACTCAGTAATATGAGCACAAACCAAAGCCATAGAGATAGTAATCTGAGATTTGCTGCCATAGGATGTTCCAAGAATTTATTTTAAATGCATTGTTTCATCCTCCAATCCAGGCAACTCAGTGTCAAAAAGCACATGTAATATACAGTGAATACATCCATACTTCATGGCTTCTACTCCTCTTCTAAAGTTTCTTTGTAAAACTCAACAAGACCAGCTTTCTACTAAGGTTTTACATTTTCAGTCTTGATGTATATAATAAGACATGTTCTATATGTACATAATAAATAATGCACCCATGACCATATTTGAATTGTAACAACTGTAAACTTTTGGTGCATTTTATTTTCAATTGAGAATGCTATTATTAAGTTTTTCTTTTTTGACCACAACCGTGGTCTCGACTTTGACCCTGACAATCTACCTGGAAACCTCAGCACAATCTTCTCCAGACTCTAATATTATGGAATGTTTTTCTCTATCATTGGGTTTATTTAATTAGCTATCCTATCCCAGTTAAGTAAACTGCATTTCCAGATGTACATAGCACAGTCTGTTATAAAGGTAATGGGAGGAATTGTCAACAAACATCTCATACTTCTTGTGCATTGTATTGGAAGCATGTCACCTGCACTGGGGACGGCTGCTATTATCCAGCTGATTCAGTTTGCTGTCTTGGTGTGAGTGAGTTCAGCAGCCTGTCACCATGCTAATACCCTTAGCTTCAGGTCAGACTGGCCCACAATGTATTACTGTTTTACATACCACACACATGTGCCACAGATGGTCATTTTTAATTTCAGAACTCAAGTGCAATAAATCCCACACATTACTATTTGGCTGAGATTAAGTGCCAGGAGGCTATCACAGAAAACCCATCAGTCAAGTTCATCTCCGACCAGACAGGGGTGTTCCTGTGTCAACAAGACAAACCTTTGTTATGCCTTCTCGTGGGACACAGGACCCGTTCTCTCTGTGGGAAGGATGTAAATCTAGTTCACTGGCTCACATTTGCTCACAAGCTGTGCGAAAGAACTCAGGGACTACCCTCTTTCTCCCCTCACTGTCTCTTCCCCTCCCTCCCCCCTCCTTCCTTCCCTTCCCTTTTATTTAGCATATAACCCAGGTTGCCTCACACCTATAATCCTCCTGTCTCAGTCTTGCCGTACTACCAATCCTGGCTTCTAGACCCTATAAACCATATTGGCTTATAAACCATATTGCATTATGATTTGATGGGAGAGACAATATTCCTGACATATGACAGCAGCTTGATAAGTATTTGTTAGATGAATGTATAAGTGAATGGAATAAACAGTATCAGACTTGGTTGTCTAAATGTATACATATTAGATGTATGTTTCAGAACATTTAAAAATATGGTATGAAGCATAGCTAATGTTCTTATATCATAAACATTTGACAAGTGTCAATAAGAGCCATAGGAGCATATCTCCATACATCTTCTGAGATGGCAATAATGAAAAGATGACCAGAAATCTCTCGCACAAGAATATGGAAGAGCTGGAGTCCTTAGACACAATTTAAGTTTTATGTGCCCATTTTAAACATTTAACGATGTTTTAGTGAATTATGGAAGAAATGTTTAAGTGTTTATCTCCCATTCTCGTCACAGTACACATGGTACTTAACACGATCCATGAAACACCCTAAAGCCGGGAACAGTCTAGATTTTCCACACAATATGTGTTTGCTATTCAGCAGTATCAATTGGGAACCTGTTAAAATTACCAAATTGTGGCTCCTTCCCAAACCCACAGAATCCAAGTTTGCAGTTAAGCAAGATCCTGAATGGATTCACAAAATCCAAATTTTGTAAATTCTGGCAGAAAACTTGTCAGCCATTTTTAGCTGGTCACAACTGGGGAGAGGAAAGGCAAGAAGTGAAGTAATTAAACCTCTGGGACCAAAGACAGGTGAATGTACCAGCAAAGGCAGTGTCAGCTTGCAGGCAAGCTCAGGTAAACAGGTGCAGGGAGAAACAGCAAGGAGCGGTGGCGTGGGAGCACAAAGCTTTGGTTATCTTGTTAGGGTTCGGTTCTGATCACCATTTCCTTTCTAATACTTTAAAATCACTTATTGAGATTTTGTCCATATAACCTGAGCGATATAATCTGGCTGGATTTTAGTACATTCCCAGATTAAACAACCTTTTTTAAAAGTACTTCTGCTGTCCTACAAAGAAACCCCTCTATCCATTATCACTAAGACTCCATTCTTTCCTACACCCACCATCCCAGACAAAATGGGCATCGATCTGCCTTTTTGTCTCTGGTTTCGTTCACTAGGATTTTCATGTGTGTGGGATCTGATAATACAAATGATCTAGGTCTAGTTTTCCTTGTGTCTTCAAAGTTTAGACACTTTACAGAATCTATTAGTAACTCATTAGGTTTTAATTGCTGAATAATGTCAGATAATAGAGATATAAAATTTTGTTAGTCCAATCATCAGTTGAGGCAAACTTAAGTCATTTTTAATTTATGGGTACTATGAATAATACTTACTATGGATAATTATGAATAAGGTTTTTTGTGGGTATGTATTTTCATTTCTTCTAGGTACATCTGTAAGAATGGGATTTCTGGATAATATGACAACTATGCTTAAAATTTTGAGAAATCTCCATGGAGTGGTGGCACATGGGGTGGTGGCAGGCAGATCTGTGAGTTTGACGCCAGCTTGTTCTACAAAGGGAGTTCCAGAATAGCCAGGGTTGTTACACAGATAATCCCACCCTGACCACCCCCCCACAAAACTGAAATTTAGAAGGAGTCGATGGGGCAGGGAAAAGGGAGGTGGGGGAACTGGGAGGAGAAGAGGGAGGAGAAACTATAGTTAGGATGTGAAAAAATAAATGCAAAAACTACTGGTTTAATGGGTGAATAAAATAATGAATTGAGGAGATATTGCAAATCATTTTGAGCCTCATAATTATGAAATAAAGGCTGATATATTGAAATTAGGTAATATAACTTCCTCAAAAAGTAAACAAATAATTCAAAAGGTAAACAATTCTGTACTGAATTGTTCAACAACTTGTGGGCAATTGTCTTCTGGATATATAATCTTAGCCATTCATCCATCCTTCCATCCATCCATCCATCCATCCATCCATCCATCCATCTGTGAAGTACTGTTGAGAATCATTTATAGGTATACATATATAAATACTATACATACATGTACACACATATGCATCTTCACCTTCTGACAGTTAAAATTGACAAGTTATTCAGTTCCATATACCTGTTTTGATAGTTCTCAAGTTTTGATTTTGCAAGTCTCCTTCAGAGAGTCTCTCTCTTTCAGAGGAAGTGTGCTGATGTTTTCACTCATGGTTTTGTTTTGGGGCCTTTCACACTTTATCATAAATACATCTGCGATAAGTAATTGCCTTTGAGGTTCATGTCTCACAGAATTAGAGTACATGATTTCTTTATATCAATTATTTACTGCCATTCTAAAGACACTCTATGTATTTGACAGTAGAAAGCCTTGAACAAATCTGATTTGGCCTCAGCTCTCATGGAGGTCATGGTTAGTGGGCCATCAGGAAGTAAAGTAACGTAAATCATCAAATGCTGAACTGGGATAAGCATTGCGAGGAACAGTTAGGGAATACAACTCACACATCACTCACATACTCAGAAGGACAATTTGTGTGTGAGTGATCCAAGAACGTGATAATTAGTCAAAGACTAAGACAAAGAATAAACAATCATCCAAGTAATGAGTAAGACAGGAGTGTGAGGACCTCACAGTAGATTAAATCAGGGGACTGTCATGGGCAGAGACTTTTCAGAACTCTTGGCATCACTTAATGCAATTTTCCCTGCTCACATGCCATGCTTGGCCCTTATGCACTGGGGTGGAATCCTCCAATAGTTCCCTAAATGGGACCTCCATTGCCTGAGCAGTTGTGTAATAAATGTGAAGCATGTTGGGATAGTATCTTTATTAGTTCACATCTCTATAATAAGGGACCACAGACTACATGACTTGTAAACAACAGCAATTTATTTCTCAGAGTTTTGCTGTACATCAATATCTAAGATACGGCACCACGATGATCAAGTACTGGTGAAAGTATTACTCCAGTCTGCAGATGGGCTACTTTCTGATTTCATCTTCTTATGGTAGAAAGGGACTGAGAGAGCTTTTTGATGTTTTTCTTACAGAGGCACCAATCCTATTTTCCTGGATAAAACCTTATGAACTAATCACTTCTCAAGGGGCTTACCTTCTGATACCATTGGGATACATATTTTTACATGTGAAATTTGTGGAGGAGGACACACATTTCTGCCATTTTCTCCTAAGTAAAGGGTATTTCTGCTGATATAATTTAGTGTCGTTTTATTTTATTGCTTTGAGCTGACCTCTCATTAGATCCTTAGTCTGTATTGAAATGCTTGATTATTTGAGCAGTTGTGAACTTTTAAGTGTGGAGCCTAAATTGTAGGTGTTAATTATATCCCCGCTAATCTTGAAGATTTTTTGTTATTGTTCAAAGTAAATCAGGTCTATTATATTCTGCTTTTGTGTAAAAGACATCACTAGATATCAAATACTAGGACCATCTTTAGTCCAGTTATGTATTTTTCCCCCGGGAGAATCACATATATGGGAAGGAGCAACATGCTAAAATGAGAACAAACTATGAGACTTCAGCCATCTATTATGCCAGCCATCAATTGTCTTCACATCAAATATTTCATAACTATTTGAATGCCAAATTTAGTTTGATTTGGTTATTGTATACAGATATCTATGTGTTTTTCCAACAACAACAAGAAGAGATAAAAAATAGTGTTTAGATAGTGAAGTGTTTCTAGGGAGTGTAGGCCTACTGTGTGTCATACCTTGATGATTTTCCAGATGATTTGTGAGTATGTCCAGTGTTCCCATGTACACTGGAAAAACCAACAGGCATGAGCTTATATTCAGTCTGGACATTGCTAGGCACTTGCCACAATCTTGGCCCAAGTGGGATTTCTGGGAGGTATATTCAGGAGACAACACTGAAGTTTTCCACGTCCAGGGGCCAATTTTTGCTTCATGGAATCAGACTCTGGAGTGATTCAATATTGGTGAATCTGTGCTCTCTACCACAGAGCAAGACCACATCTAATTGGCTAACTACAGACACATGAGAACCAAGCCCATTCTGAGAGTTCTCTGGGGAATATTTCACAAGTTCGGCTATTCATTCCTGAGTCACATGACTTTCTTATTAAGGAGGTCTTCCTTGTGCTCGATCTCTTAATTCTAAGGCTCAGCCTGCTTTCACGACTACATTTCAGTAGAAATGAGAAAAACTCACTGACTAATCGGAGGCATTAAAAGTCCTCCCTGCACTGCTCAGTTCACAACATAATTGCAGCTTCTCTGATTAAAATATACTCACCTTATTACTTTTAGAGATCATAATGACCACAAAGCCTGTTCCAGTTTGTATTGGGAAAGGCTTTCCCCCCTTTTATTGGAAATATTTTCTTTTCTTACATAATATATCCTGATAATGGCTTCCCCTCCCTCTACTCCTCCAGCAGTGGTTAAAAAAATCTCATAAGAAAGTGGGCTCTTTTTCTTTTGCAAGCTAATAGTCTTTCTTCCTCACCTAAATGAATTTCCCCTCATGTAATTAGAACAATACTTAGCTTTCCAAAAAACACAATTGAGAAAGTAAGGCCCCATAAAAGTATGGCTATTTGGAAGAATACGGTAATTGTTAAGAGGGAGGTAAATTGTTATTATTTAAAGTCGTGAGAATGAGAATAAAATCATGCTGGACTTTTTCCATTCCTCTCGAGCAAGCTGGTCCTACACCTACCTGCAATTCTGTCAGCAGAGGTTGAACACAGTGGGGCTTGTGATCATTCCCGGTCTTGGTTCAGGGTTTCTAGTGATGTGAACAACAAATTATTATAGCTTTGTTGATTCTAGAACAAGACAGCAAGAGTCGTAAATTCTACTGGCTTGAACTTATGTTCCTTGAGTACATTCTATAACTCTGGCCAAAGTATACTTCTCAAGAGTAGAGGGCCGTGGCACAGCTTGAGGTCTGCAAGTTGATTGTTGTGCCCAGGGTGTTACTGGTACTGCCTAACTGAGGACAAGGTGGTCTGCAGCAGCCTGGGGCTCAAATAGGTCCTGTCCCCCATATGCACTGCCCAGTTACATGAGCACCCTGATTCTCAGCATCAGCAGGATATCTGAGATGAGTCTCAGCCATATTCCAGGATTTATGGAGCTGAATTGAGCGTTATGTGCAGCCAGAGGCAACAGCAGCTGCAGCACGTCACGATCACCCTGACTTTGAATAATAATAAGATATCTGAGATGAAGAATGGTTCATTATCTGGATTAAGTCTTCTCAAAAGACTTCTGTGGTCAGTGCTGCCACCCGAGGCCATGTTGATGCCCATGACTGCTGCTGCCAAGGGAGACCATGTTGATTTTTGGCTGCCCCCGGAAACCATGTGGGAGCCCATGCTGCCATTGGCTGCTGTAGGCAAGGAAGCTTCTTTTGCAGACTGCAGACTCATAACTGAGAATGAGGGACAGCAAAGGCTTCTGTGACAACGCCACCCCTCCTCACAAAAAGAAACAGTCCAGACAGAATGCTAATGAAGGGTCCTTAAAAATTGTGATAAAGATGCTTAAATGTAGCTCTTCATAGTTGATGGCTTCTGTTGGGGTGGGATGGGTAGGGAGGGAAGAATTCAGTGTTCTTTAAAGGGCTGGCCACATGGAATTTGACCATGTTCCAATTAGTATATGGGCAACACAAATTTGACTTGGTGTTTTGTTTTGTTTCTTTATTTTATTTATCTTTTTTGGTGGGGTGAGGCACAAGAGTGGAAGGGTGGACCTGAGAGGAATAGGAATTGAGTGTAAGAAACTGCCAAACTACCAAATAATTAATAAAGCATATATGTTGTGTGTTTGTTTGTGTGTTGAAGGAGGCCGCTTGTTGGTTCTCAGCCCCTTAGCCCCGAAATAATTATACAGAAACCGTATTACTTAAATCACTGCTTGGCCCATTGGTTTTAGCTTCTTATTGGCTAACTCTTATGTCTTAATTTAACCCATCTCCATTAATCTTTGCATCACCACAATGTAGTGGCCTACAAGCAAAGTTTCAGCATGTCTGTTTCCAGTGGCAGCTCCATGGCTTCTCTTGACTCTGCCTCCTTTCTATCAACATTCAGCTTAGTTTTCCCTACCTAGCTCTGTTCCCCTATAGCTCTGCCGTAGGCCCAAAGCAGTTTCTTTATTTATCAATGACAATCACAGCGTACAGAGGGAAATCCCACATCATTTTGTGTGTGTGTGTGTGTGTGTGTGTGTGAGAGAGAGAGAGAGAGAGAG
>LOJH01001133.1:13351-28537 GCA_001685095.1 Ellobius talpinus
ACTTCCTGTCTGGTTGACCCATCTATACTTCCTGCCTGGCCAATCAGCGTTTTAATAAAATTCATGATTGACAGAATACAGATAATTCTCCTGCACCACCATACTGTCTATTAAAATAAACCCTCTGTTAAATTGCATAGCAGAGAAAAAGGGAACTAAAATACCTCTGAAGCTTGAAATAGTTTTTGCAATTAGATCTGCTTTACAATCAAGTTTAAGGTTTGAATGATTCAGCTGTTAACTTTCTTTAGTTTCTGTTAAAATATAATTACATTATTTTCCCCTTTCCCTTTCTACCCTCCATCTCTCCTGTATCTTCTGACTCCAATTCCTCCTTTATTATTTTCTTTTAATTAACTCCAATTCCTTTCTTTATTATTGTATTTTAATTGTATTTTAATACCTGCATGTACACACACACTTATCTATAATGCATAAATATATAGATACAACCTTTTGATTCTATTTAGTGTTGCTTACATGTACATGATTTTAGGGATGATCACTTGGTATTGGATAACCTAGCTCATCTCTAAGGATGGCAGCTGTTATTTCTTGTAGGTCTTTGTCTAGGGCTGGGGTCCCTTAAAATTTCCCTTTCACATCTGCATGTCTATTAGTGTTGCATTGTTGGTGTCCATTTTGGTAACCACAATGTTGTGGTATTGTGGGTATGGGTCCCTGTGGTTTCTAGGAGACATGATGTTATACTTCTCAATCCATCTTTCCTCCTCATCTTCTACATTGTTCCCTAAACCTCAGGTGCACGAGCTGTATTGTAGTTTGACTAGAGTGGTTTTCTATGGTCTCCATCTTCTGACAAGAGGTTTTCTTGATGAGGGGTGAAATCTATACTTATTACTGAGTGTAAGGATAAATATTTAGAATACAGTTAGCAATTATGACTGGTGAAATCTTTTTGTCTAAGACCCATGACCTTACTAACCCCAGGTAGTTGGCTAGGT
This sequence comes from Ellobius talpinus, assembly GCA_001685095.1. Lineage (NCBI taxonomy): Eukaryota > Metazoa > Chordata > Mammalia > Rodentia > Cricetidae > Ellobius > Ellobius talpinus. The sequence goes on from LOJH01001133.1 coordinate 14,317, forward strand.
TTACAATAACAGGAATTATTTTGCTCCTGTTGAACATGCCTTACGTTCAAACAGCTATGGTTACTACCGAGATGTGGATGTCATTATAGCATCCTTGAGGATATCTTGCCTTGTTGGTCATTGTTGTGGTTCACAGGCAACACAGATGGGGAGGACTATAAAGTCCCTCCTCCCCTATTGACTTTCTGGTACAGACCTTATAGGCCCTGTGCATGCTGCCTCAGTCTCTGAAGTTCGTATGTATTTTATCATGCTGATTTAGAGGGCCTTATTTTATTGATATACTCCATCTCCTCTGCCTCTTATACTCTTCCTGTCTCCTCTTCTGTGGGGCTCTCTGAGCCCTGAAGGAAGTAATTTGATGGAAACATCCCATTTAGGGCTGAGTGTTCTACATTCTCTCATTCTTTATATAGTGTCTGGCTCCATTTGTTCTCATCTGCTTCAAGAGGAGACTCCACTGATGATGGCTGAGCAAGGCACTAGTCTATGAGTAGAGAAGAATGTCATTAGAAGTCATTTTATTGCAACTTTTGTGAATTTTGTTTTGTTTTAGAATAGTATTTGATTTCCCCCATATCATCTGGGCTATCTAGTCTCAGGATCTTGGCCACCCAAGTAGTGTCAGGTATTGTTGACTGAGGTTTCTGTCCCACCAGGTCCCACAGCCGTTCAGTCCCAAAGAAAACACATAGAGGTCCACATTAATTATAAACTGATTGGCCTATTAGCTCAGGCTTCTTATTAACTCTTATAACTAATATTAGCCCATAATTCTTATCTGCATTAGCCACATGACTTGGTACCTTTTTCGGCAAGGCAATCACATCTTGCTTGCTCTCTGTATGGCTTCTGACTGTGTCTGGGTGACAATTGCAGAATGACTCTTTCTTCCTCCCAGAATTCTCATAGCCCCACTTCTACTTCCTGCCTGATCACCCCTCCTATATTTCCTGCCTGGCTACTGGTCAATCAGCATTTATTTAAAATACGAGTGACAGGGTACAGACCATTGTCCCACAGCAAGTTATGGTTTCTATCTCATGGAGTAGGCTGCAAGTCAAATCAGATACTGATTGGTTATTCCCATTAGCTTTATGTTACTACTTAACTGGCATAAATTCTAAGGATTATGGCCTGGTTGGTGTTTGTTTCTCTTTTGGTAGCATGAAGAGTAACTTGTACCAAACATGTTAAAATATAGGGGTGAAGGTTCTCTGTACTCACTAGCTCTACTTCTCCATATTGAATGAGTTGTGTAGGTGTTGTCTTTAGCAATAGTGTTTTGCCATCAGCTTATGAAGAATGTAAGAGTCAAATTTTTAGTGTTTTCCCAGTGGTTGCATTATTCAAAAAAACTGGGAAAGAATTTACCTGGCAACACAAATCTGAATTTCCAGTTTCCCAAATTGAGGTTTCCCTTGTCACTGTTTGTCCAATATCATGTAGGTACAAGGACTTGCTGTGTTTCACATGGTTTACTCTTTAGGCTGATGCTCCCTACTGCTATTTTTCCCTTTTCCCTATTTTTAAAATTGAAAATAGATTTTTTTTCATATAATATATTATGGTTTACCCATGTCCAGCTCCTCCCAGATCTCCCCCTCCTTCCCTCCCACCCAAATCTGTATCTTTTTTTTTTTTAAAAAAAGTCTCTTTCATGAGAAAACAAACAGGCATCTAAAAAATTAATGAAATATTTCTCTGTACCTCTGTAGCATCACCCCCTGCATGGTTGCCTAATTTCATTGTCTTCATTCCAGATTGCATTGCCTGTTCTCATCTTCACTGCTTTCAAGTTTCTCATTCTTGTTGCCTTGCAATGACCATGCTACAGTCACACATGTTTGTAAAATACCACAAAACTAATGATAGAGGGAAAAACAAATGCCTAACCCCCAAATCTCAGAAGAACCATGAAATGACAGAAAATGAAATGACCATCTCTTGCTCTCCTCCCAAAGCTTGGGAAGGTGGTGATACTCAGGGGGTGGTCAGAAGAACAGCATGGTGCACTACTGCAAATTATCTTCCCTTAAGTGTTTGTAAAGGTTGGAGATTTTGTACTGATTGCCTTCCACCAGACATGATTTTCTAAGAAAAAATTAAAACTGCTCAGTTATTTTGGGAAAATTTGTAGTGTAAACAAGAAAAAAAAAGTTGTATTAGGAACTTTAGGCAAATGCTAGCATTTTCTTAAAATAACAGGTGAGGAAAATCTGTAGGTTTTGACAATCAAGAACAGCAATTTGTTAAACAATATTTTAAGCTCCTATGTCTACTGAAATTATAGTTTTCTCCAAAACAATCTAATATTACTTGGAATGCTATATAATGCCTATAGCTACTCTCTATGATATTTTTGAAAATAATGTCATGTCATGTTTATTTGAACATATTAAAGTATTTAAAGAAAGCAGGCATGGTGGTGGCACAAACTCTATTCCAGTATTTGGGAGGCAGATACAAGCAATCTTTGTGAGTTCAAGGTCAGCCAGAGTTGCACACTGAGACCTTGCATTGAAACAAAACTAAAATGCAAACAAGGCATTTACAGGACCAGTTATCACATGGGAAGAGGGTGATTACTAAATTATTATGGAACTGAGTAAAATATTAATTTGTGTATTTCTCTACTTTCTAGTAGAGAACAAAGATACCAGTGGTTCAATCAATCTGGCGTTATTCTCTTGCACAGGAAAGTCTATGGATTAGGTCCAGATTAGTATAATAATTCCATTATGATGGAATATACAAGGTATTTCTAATTTGTTTCTTTTTAATATTTAAAGCTTCCCAATCTGCCTGGTGATGTAAAGGTGGCTTGGGAAGTCAAATGTAGCAGTAGAAATAGAAAACAAAAGGTACATTTCTGTCCTTTAACGCCATGAATTAGAAACGAGACATGATAGTTCCAACCATTCCCCACTGGCCTGAACAATGACATAGCTATTTTCAAAAGAAGTTAGGACATGTGAAGAATTAAACAATCCTTTTTCTAAGAAATAAAATAAAATTCTCTTACTATGGAAACATGAAAGAACACAGCTGGGGTGACTAAAATATCTATCTCCCCAATAAGACACTCAAATATTTAAATAAATATTATTCCTTTTACCCTAACATGCCCTATTTGTTCCCAAACAAGACGACCATACATGAAATCAAACTCAAAATTTAGCATTTGTAGATAATAGACAGTCATCCCCTTCAGAATTCATATTAAAATGATTAAAATTTAAAGTTATATTTTAATATGACTTTTGTCATGGCCAGCCTCAAAACTTTGGCAGCAACCTGTACAGTGTTGATGAGAAGGAAGAAAGCATTGGATCTTGCTCTTTAGACATCCCCAAATATTATTTCACCTGAGACATTATTTCTTATTTCACCTTAGAAGGAATTGTAGGGATCCAGCACCCGAACTGACTTGTCAGGTCCCATTCACAAAGTCCAGAGAAACCAGATCATTAAAGTTCAGTCAGGGGTCAAGTAAAATGGGTAAGATATAAATTGCAAGATGAGTGAAGGGTATTGATTCGTGAGCATGTAAAACACCAAAGAAATGATGAGAGTTAAGAGCAGGCAGAAAGTAGAAGAAAACAGCGCTGGATTTAGAAAGGGGCAAGGTGAAGTGATGTTTAAGAACAGACTATGCTGTGGCAGTGGCATCAAGACACAGAGCCCATGTGTGTAGAACTGCAGTGAGGAAAAGGACTTGGTTCACTGCCTCTATCTCCCATCTTTCCAGCTGTTTATCTGGTTGGCCACTAAAGGACTAATTCACGTTTATGAAGTTCACTGCATCAAGATAGAGATCAGTCTTCTTCATTGTGTGGGCTTCCAGGTGAGAGTCATTACCGGCCTTAATTCTGAGGGGCTTCTTGTATTATAAATGTAATTAGGTCATGTGTTCCCTTAAAAACCATCAGGGCTCTTCACTGGTCTCTAAGGAGAATGAAACTTCAGACATGCTTAGAAGGTGTTTGGTCCCCTAACTTTTTCATCTCTCTGCAAGCTGACCTCCAGCCAACTCCCCATCTTGTTTTCTTCACTTTCTATGCCCCAGCTCACCAGCTTCTTGGTACTTTCTCAACCACCAACTTCAAGGTCTTGGTGAATGCCTCTTCATTTATTTATGCATTATCACTCACTGTTTCATATTAGCCTGCCTTGAGTCTGCTTTGGATGTCTGCTTAAATTTCACATCTTTCTTTCACCATGTTTACCAAAATTGTAGCTATGTGGTTGTGACTTATTTATCTGCAACAGTTAGAGACAGAGCTGTATCGCTTTCTAAAACTTACAAAGCCTAGACATGTCTAACAGAAAGAAGGCAAACCCAACAAAAATGTTTCCAAGCAACAGAGAATATCTTTGGTGAATAAATAAATTCTAAATGGAAGATTCCTGTTGAAGGCATACACCATCTCATTCATGGTGAAAGACATCTGAGTGATCTGAATAATGTTGAGAGGGGCTTCCGTTGGTACCATCCTCCAAGACAACCATGGAGAATCATATGCCCTGAAGCCCTATAGAAATCCGCAAACTTGCCTGTACTCACTTGCTCACATGACCGGCCTTGCCTAAAGTGTGAGAACTCTGACAAGACAGTGACCACTATGCTTTTCATTCTCTTCCACCTGTGGAGCCTTAAGCTTGCATGTGTGGCTCTGTTTGATGAAGTATCCTCCTCTCTCTCGGCTGCAGGAAACAACACATTCTTTCATTAGAACTGCTTTCTGTGCCCTCATTTTATATTATTAGAGATTAAGATAACAGCATAAATCACATTGGTCCCTTCATCCACTCCCCTCCATCCTCAGTCAGGAGTCTCCTCAAGTGTCCTAAACACACATGTCCTCTGAACAGGGTTTCTGGCTTGTCATTTTCTGTCCCTGGAACTCACTTCTCAAAGTTAGGTGCCAGTATTAGTCCTTTCTCTCAATCCAGACTTGCACAAAAAGCTATCTTATCTGTAGATAAGGTCTTTCTCTATGTATAGTACTTTAATATAACTTGCCTTCCATCATGTTCTCCCAGTCTTCATGGGTGTTCTCTGTTATCCTCACTCTATATTCCTTAAGAAATGCATATCTAAGTTAGAAAACATTTTTTTTCTTTTCCTGTTCTTTTTTAAAACCAGGATCATGTGGTCCAGGTTGGTCTCTACCTCATTATGTACCTAAGGATGACATTGACCTTTTGATCTTCCTCCTGCTGTTGTCTGTACCTCCTGTACCACTATGCCCAGTTTGTGTAGTACTAGGGATTGCTTAAATGCAGGGCTTCATGTATGCTAGAAAATTAAATGTGCATCCCCATCATTTTTTAAAGAAATAACTATAGTCAAAGTTCCAAGAGGGAAATCATCCAGTGTATCACCAGGCTACGCTATTACTTGTAACAAATAGTTATTCAGTAGATATTTATCGGATGGATGGATGGAGGAATGGATGGATGGAGGAATGGATGGATGGATGGGGGAAGGAGGGAGGGATGGATGTGAATGGATGGGCAAATTGGTGAATGTGACTACTCTAGTGTTGGTACAGAGGCTGTGCATGTGGTGGTCAATTGGTGTTAAACTTTGTCTCCTTATATTCTTTTATAAGAATCCTACCTAGACCATGTCTCTCATCACAAGTTGACAGACATTTCAGTCTGCTTTTAAAAGTTGTTGAGTGCATCCAAATTTGAAAGAGAAAACAAAAACCATATCATATAAAATATATAGGAAAATTTAAAGAGGATGAAAATCGCAGAAAGGGAGAGAGAAAGTCACCCTTGTGCTACAATAAGCAGCACCCTAGTGTGGGACATGGGACCAAGGGACTGGTAATCCACCAGCCTTCTATTGATCTAGTATCCCTCACTACGCTGATGAATAGTATTGTTTTCTGAATCAGCATATGCAGTGGAAGCAAAAGGCTCACTAAACTCTCAACACTGAAGAATACACTGAGTACTTTTCTCTTAGCAACTATGCCTGCTTCACAGTCATGTGAAGAAACACAATGTACTCTATTCTTTCAAATACCTATGTGCTGATTTGTATTATGGCTCTCTCTTCTTTCCAGAAGGTAGCAAATTAATACATATAATTCTTCCTTTATTACTCCCTTACAGATATTCTGATTTCTGTTATTCCTGTTTTACTCATGATAGAAATCTTGTCATGTTTGGTCTCAAAAGGCATACAATTTTAGGGTTCCAGGAAGATGGTTTGACACATAAAACACACTTTCAGTTCAAATATGAGGACCAGAATTCAGATCCCTAAGATATATATAAAAAAGTCAGGAAGGCATAATGACAGCCTGTAATCCCATGCTGAGGAGGCGAAGACAGAGAATCCGTGGACAATCTTGCCAGCCAGATTGGCTAATTGGAAAGCTCTGGGTTCACTCAAGAGACGTTGCCACAATAACTAAAGGGAAGAATGACCACTGAAGATACTTGATGTCAACTTTGAATGCCCACATGCCTGTGTGCTTCTTTATACATCCTGGTCTTACAATTCCGGCCTGGACATCAGTGACCCATGGTACCCATTTAGACACATATCAACACACAGACATACATTTATACATATACATATAAAGAAAGACACATTCTCATATTTTATTACCTATCATGATCATTGAATTGTTATAGAAATGAATACACAGGTGTTTGGTGGTTATTGTGTTTGTTGGTTCTTAGTCAGGTTCCTAAAAGTCTAAAATAAAGATAAATGTATAGTAAGGTCCCATTCATTTATTGGATTACAGCAACTATTATTGGGAGGTGGCATGTATGCACCACATCATGAATGTGGAGGTCATAAGACAGCCGGCAAAGTGGGGAGGGGAATCAGCTGCCTTCTTTCTCCTTGTTTTAGGGAGCAAGCCTACATCCTGAGGCTTGAAAGCAAGAAGAAGCTTTACTCTCTAAGTAGTGGCTCTCAACCTCCCTAGTGCTACAACCCTTTAATACAGTTCCTCACACTGTGGTGACCCCAACCATAAAATTATTTTTGTTACTACTTTATTACTGTAATTTTGCTACTGTTATTAATAATAATGTAAATATCTGTATTTTCCAATGAACTTTAGACAGCCTGTGTGAAAGCCCCTGTGTTTTTCAACCCCCAAAGGGGTTATGACCCCTTTGAAAAACAATGGTTGAAAAACAATGTTCTAAGGTATCTCACTATGCCCCACATTTGGTTTTAGGTTTTACTAAGCCTACAATATTTTAGATACATGAAGAACCTTAAAACATTCATAACATGCAATGTTCTAGGCACAGTTAGACACACTGTATGCTGGGGAAGAAGAAACTGTTATCTATGTGCTTATCCAAGTGTTGTGATCTTGGGGCATTTATTATTATGAAAGGAATAGGTGTGTAAGCACAAAAACCCGATTACCTGAAAAAATTAAACAGGGATATTCTGACACGGGTGGCATTGGGCCTTATGATCTGTGCCTTAGCTGTCTCTTCATGTCACTTGGCATTCTTGGCTTTCATTGCCCATTTTAATGCTTTGTTGGTTCTCTCTGTGCATACCATCACCTTCCTCTTCTGTCTTTATCAAAACTGCTAGGAGAACCTTTCTCTATGACTGTACATAATCACTCACAGACAGCCCTAGATAGTGGTTTGACTTGTGATTTTCCAAATTTATAATGTCACAAAAGCAGTGCATGCTCTCTGTATAGGAGCTACACTTTAATTTTTACTATTTAAAAATATTTATTTTCATGTTATGGGTATGATTGTTTTTCTTTCATGTATGTATGTTGACCATGTACATGTCAATGGCTTGTGTAGGGCAAAGAAAAAAGGGCCTTAGATTCTGTGGAAATGGAGTTACAGACTGTGAGCTTCCATGTGTTGGATGTGCTGGGAACTGAACACAGATTCTCTGACAGAAAGGCTAGTGCCCTTCCCCATTGGAGTATCTCTTCAGCATCCACACCCATGTTTTTTTTTTTTCCAGACAGGGTCTTCCTTATGCAGCTTAGACCAGCTTCACACAAACGGCAACCCTCATGTCTCGGCCTTCCAAGTGCTACAAGTTTGTGTCACACTTGACTACAAATTTTGTATTTGGGTCTTTTCAAAGGTAGTAGGACAATCATTTGTGATTCAGAGCAAGGGCAGTGAGCTAGCAGTCTAGCAACTCTGGGGGTAAATAACCAAATGTGCACAGCATCCTGTTGCTACAGTAGGGTATATTGTAATAGATAATTTTCAACAGACTGTATTTTCCATTTACAATGGGCTTGTTGGGACATAACCCCATCATGAATCAAAGATCTTTGCATACAAAATGAATAACCTTAATGAGTGTCCTACAAAGCATCATCCCACAGCACAAAATTGAAAGTGCTCTGCCTGGACGTCACTGGGGCTCATATATCTTGTCGCTGTCCTTCCCCTATGGTACTCCACCTTCAAATCATTAAAACAGTATATTTTTTTGGATTAAATGCCTCTTTATTCTCAGGAGAAAACATGCAATATTAAATGATTTTATTCACATTAGAATAAAAATGACCCACACAAACCATATTTCTCCATCCAAGAGTAATATGAACTTTTATAATATTTAATATGAAATATACAGGCTGGTTGAAATTATTTTGAAATATTTAACAGTTAACAGTATGGTGAGGAATTTTACTTTATAGCTCTTATTAATTAAATTTCTGTTTCAAAATTTCTCCCTATCATAGATCATAGTTTCAGCTTACTTCTCCCCTCTACTTTTATCTACATTATGATTCCCTGCAAATCCGTTGTTGATCAGGTCCACTCTTTTCAGTATTAGCCGAGCAAAATCTGTTTTATAAAACATCCATGGGTATAACATTTACATAACCTTAACATTTTTTATTTAGAGACATGGTTTCATAATGTTGGTCAGACTAGCCTGTAGTCCAACGTGTAGCCATTTGACTGCATTTGAACTCAGAATCTTTCTGCTTCATTTGCCTGAATGCTAGGGTTAAAGGCAGGTCCCCACACACCTAGCTAAGCTCTTTTGAGGCCTCTGGTTTTGTTTGTTTTCATTTTTATTAGCCTATAAGATATCAGATGTCACTATAGCGTTGTTGAACAAAGTATATTTTAGTAGAATCTCTTCATCGTCCCAGTCCCAGTCCCTTTTGTCCTGATTCACTCTTGGAACTTTCTTCCACTGTTTCCTCTCTCTCTTCGTGTCTCATGTGTCCTTATGGCCATCTACCAACCTTCTTCGGCACCTAATTTTTTCCTCTCTTGGTATCCTTTGTAGTATTTTGGCTTCATTCAAATCTGCACACATATGTATAGGTTTTCCATGGCATTTATTTCATTATAAACTAGAATCCATCCATGAGACAGAATGTGGGCCTTTTCCTCTTATGCTGTTTGCCTCACCTCTCTAACACTGTTTCTTCATATCCATTCTCTGGCAAATTTAATTTTTCCTTACATATAAGTAAGATCCTGTAGTGTATATCTACCACATCATAATTATCCATTCATCTGCTGAAGGACATCTAATCTGGTTCTATTTTGTGATATTGTGATTATTACATTAGAAGTAATAAACAAGGATGTGCAAGTGTCTCTGTGGTGAGATATAGAGTCTTTTGGGTATGTGCTCAGGAGTGATGTAGCTGGATCATATGGTCTTTCTATTTTTAATATTTGAGAATCCTCCATGCTGATTTCCATAATAACTGTTCAAGTTTTCACTCCCCCCAGCAATGGGAAAGGATTCCTTTTTGCCCACAACTTTGCCAGTATTTACTGTTAGACTTATTGATGATAGCTATTCTGACTTGGGAGACCTACACATCTAAGTAATTTTAATCCCTCATCAATAGGCATGTTGATCTCTTTTTGAAAAATACTGGCCATATGTGTTTCTTCTCTTGAGAACTGTCTGTTTATTTTCTTAACCCCTTTGTTAACAGACAGTTCAGTTTTGGTATTTAAACATTGCAGTTCTTTTTATATCCTGGGTATTGACCTCCTGTCAGAAGTATAGGTGGTAAAGATTTTATGCCAACCTGTGAGATGTCTGTTTACTCTGCTTCTTATAGCTTCATTTTCTCTGTGGTAACTTCTTAACATCATATAATTTCCTTGGTTGCATCTCTGGGATATTTCCTATGCTTTGGGTATTCTCTTCAGAAAGTTGTGGCTAGGGCTGCTAGATGGGCTAAGAGAACAAGATGCTGACCACTGAGACAAATGATCTGAGTTCAGTGTCCAGGGCCCACCTGGTGGAAGGAGAGGACCAACTACACGCAAGCACGCACGCACACAAACTCACGAGCCTTCACGCAGAATAGATTATGTTGCCCCATTTCTGCTGACAGTTACTTATGCCTTAAAGCTCATTCCTTGATTTTCTCAGGCAGTTTCAGCATCTCTGTTTAGATCCTCCTTGGGCTGATTTTTGTGCAGTGTGAAAGGTGAATCTAATTTCATTTATCTGTAGGTGTTTATCCAGTTTCATCAGATTCCTCTGTTGAACAGACTGCCTCTTTTCCACCACATGTGCTTAACATCTTGTCACAAACTAAGTGGCCACAGTTCTCTGAGTTATTCTGGAGTCCTCTTTTGTGTCACAATGATCTATGTTCCATTTTTCATGCCAATACAAGTCTGTCTTTGTCACTATGGCGTCACAGTGTAATCTGAGGTCAGGTATTGCTATATTTGCAGTTCTAATCTTTCTCCTTGTGGTGACTCTGGCTATTTGTGGTCTTTGTGTTTTCAAATGAATTCTTCATTTGGTTTTTCTAGATCTGTAAAGAACTATATCATTTTGGTGGGGATTGCTTTGAATCTACTTACTGCTTCTCAGGAAATATTTATCTTTATAATATTAATTCTGCCAATGCAGGAGCATGCAATTTCTTCCTATTGACTAACATATTCTTTGATTTCCCTTTTCAATATCTTTAAGTTTTCATTGAAGAGATCTTTCACTTTCTTGGCTAGGTTTATTTCTGGATATTCTATATATTTCAGAGCTATTATCCATAAGGTAGTTTTCTTAATTTATTTCTTTCTCTATAATTTTATTGTTCATAGGCATGAAGGGTAATGATTTTTGTATATTGATTTTGTAGCCTGCAACTTTATTATAAATTTCTATTAAGTGCTTGTTCTCATAGATTCTGTAGGGTCTCCTAGTATAGAATCATGTTGTCTCCAAATAGTAGGGATAGTTTGATTTCTTTTACCCTCTTTATGTCTATCTCTTGTCTTATTGCTCCAAGAACTATATTGAATAAGAGATGTGAGAGCAAGCATTCTTATCTCATTCTTTACATTAGAAGAAATGCTTTTATATTCCCCTTTAGTATGATGTTGCCTATATCTCTGTCAAATATATACTTTATTATTTTGAGGTATGTTCACTTTATTCTTAATGCCTTTAGAACTTTATCATGAAGACCTTTCAAATAATTTTCATCATCAATTGAGATGATCATGTGGTTCCTGTCTTTAAATTTTTTATATGTGTATTATATTTAATTGATTTATGTATGTTGCTCCTCTTGGATGAAGTCCACTGAGTCATGATATATGATCTTTCGGCTGTGTTCCTGAATTCAACTTGTTAATACTTTATTGAAAAGTTTTGCTTCAATGTTCATCAGAGAAATTCATCTTTATTTTTCTTCCTCTGCCCACTTTTGCTGTGTCCTTCTAGGTTTTGATAATAGAATGATACTGGCTTCAAAGAATGAATTTAAAATAGTATTCTTTCCCTTTTTCTTTTGTGGAACAATTTGATAAGTGTTAGGATTAAATGTTCCTTAAAAGTGTGATAAGGATGTCGAGAGAGATGACTCAGCAGTTAAGAGCAATTAGTGCTTTTGGAAAAGACCCAGAATTCTGTTCCTAGCACTGACATCAGGTGGCTCACAATTGCCTCTAAGTCTGGCTCTAGTGGATCCTATGCCTGTTTTATCTTTTTTGGCAACCCATACCCATGTGCTCAGTTACATAATTAAAAATAAAATTAATCTTTAAAAATAAATCTTAAAAAATATCTATGAATTCATCTAGCACTGAGCTTTATGCTATGTAGACTTTTGATTATAGACTTATTCTGTTTGCCTATTATGGACCTATTTAAACCGTATATATTTTCTGCCTTTAATTTTAGTATATCCTGTGCATTTTACAAACTCAATCATTTCTTCAATGATTTCTAGATTTTGGAGTGAAAGTTTTTAAAGTCATCTTAATTGATGTTCAAAATATGTTGAAATCTGCTGTAACAATAGTTTATCTCTAATTTTGTTAATTTGAGTCTTCTTTCTTAGTGTGCCAGTTTAGCTAAGGATATACAAAACTTACTTTTTCAAAGAACCAACTTTTTGTTTGATTGTGTATTGTTCTATTACTCTCTATTTCTCTGATTTCTTCCCTAATCTATTATTTTCTTGGCATCTACTGGTTTTCAGATTGACTTATTATTTTACTAGACCCTTAAGGAACATCAATAGGTTCATTTGATACCTCTAATTTTCATGCGCATGTTTAGAGAAACAAACTTCTTAGAGTTTCAAACCTCTTCAGATTGTCTTGGCTGTGGGCCTTTGGTTCTGGTAGGTTGTGTTCTGATTTTCATATGGGAATTCTTTTTATTTCTTGTTTGATTGCTCCAATGACTCAATATTCTTTCCAAAGTTTATTTGTTCAGCCTTCAATTATTTTGTAGTTCTTGTAGATTTTGTTGTTGTTGGTTTCTAGTTTTTCTTTCACTGTGATTAGTCAAGATATGAGTAATCATCTCATTTCTTTTTTTCTTTATATATTTTTGTCTATTAAGGTTTCTTTGTGACCTTTGATAAGATCAATATTGGAGAGGGTTCCATGTGCCATGGAGAAAAATGTGTATTCCTTGCCTGTAGGATAGAATATTCTACATATATCTGTTAAGTCCACTTGATCTATAATATATTTCAGTTTGATTTTTTTTGCTTATTTTTAGGTTTTATGGACTGTAAATATAGGAGGGAGTATTGAAATTTCCCTCTATTATTATGCCAGCACCCATTTGCTTTTATTACTTTTAGTGTTTCTTTTATAAAATTGGGGGCTCCAATAACTGGTAATGGTATTATTCCATTCATTTATATGTTATAGCCTTCTTTATTTTTCCTTTGAAGTCTATTTTACTAGATAAAGGGTAGCTATATGCTTGTTTATAGCCTCTCTTTGCACGGTGTTCGATTTGTACCCTTTAATATTCAGCTTTTGAATATGTTTGCTAAATAAGTGTGTTTCTTAGAGATACCATAGAGTTGGTTTGGGAGCATTAAAACAGTAGATTTGTCTGTTTTTTTTCTGGAGAGTTGAAGCCATTTATGCCCATGGTTACTACTGAAATACTGAAAGTGGTTTTCTATTTTCTAAAAATTTGTTAGGTGATACTCTGGTTTGCTTCTTCCCCTATTAGTTTTAAGGGTTTCTTTGTTGCACCAGATATTGTTGGTTCTTTCTCAGATCTTCTTTGTTGATCTGTTCCTTCCCTAGAATATATACTTTCATGTGTTCTTATAGAAGAAGCTATCTTCTTCTCCACTACCATATTTCATTGCTTTAATTGTTTTTGAAGTGATAGCTCAATTATTGTAAATTACCTTGTCTTTTGCTTGTCTTAAACATCTTTGTTTAGCCATCAACTTTGAAAGATAATTTTATTGAGTATTGCTTTCTTGATTCATAGTTATTTACTTTCAGAGCTTGAAATACATCATTCTATGTTTTTTCTGGTTTGGGGAGTTGCTAATCAAAGGGCTGAGGTTTTTCGAACATTTTTTATGAGTTGGCTTTCTTTCTCATTCTGCTTTTGGTATTGTTTTATTACTTCATATTTTGGATATACTATGATGTGTTTTTAGCGAGATTTCTCTTTCACCATGTCTATTTGGGGTACCTCTAGTGTTTCAATGTCTATCACCTTCTCTTTGATAACATTTGAGAAAATTTCTGCCTAATTTCACTAGTTTGTCATCTTTTTGCTGTTATACCTCATACTATCCCATAGCTTCTCAAATAGCTTCTTGAATGTGCCCAAGGCTTCATGACAATGGTCATGTTTACTAATTTGTTTTCCATAGGTGTATATAAACATATGTATGGATATATGAGGTGTGTGTGTGTATACATGTGTGAGTGCGCGTGTGTGCGTATGTATGTGTGTGTGTGT
>LOJH01001133.1:39169-56887 GCA_001685095.1 Ellobius talpinus
AGAGGCACAGGTGTACATGATAAACCCATAAAAACACAAAATCAGAAACCTTAAGCGATAAGGAGAAGACTAGTAAGATATTTTTTTAAAAATGCCCAAGCAAAGCATTATAGGAAAACTCCCCAAATACTACTGAGTTCATTTTGTATTGGCCATTTGCTGCTGAGCATGGGGCTTTCTGAAGTGTGATTTGTATACCCAGTGAGACTCCATTGGAGAAAACTAAAATTTCTTTTGCAAGTAGCTGTCAGTTTGAAATAGATTCTGGATTAGGGATGAGAGTTCATATCCACATTTCCTTTCAGTGCTAGGATACCATCTGGCTCATGCAGGCCTTGTACATGCCGCCATGTTTTCTGGGAGCTGATATGTGTGTCATTTCTGCTGTATCTAGAAGCCCTTGTTTTCTTTGCATCTTCCATGCCTACTGATTCTTGCAATCTTTCTGCTCCAGACTTCTTTGAGACCTTAGTTGGGGGCAGTTGATGAAGCCATCCTAATTAGGACTGTTCTGAAACCTCTCATTTGCTGCACATTGTCTAGTTGTGGGTCTCGGTGTTAGTTCCAATCTACTGCAAGAGGATGCTTCTCTGGTAATGGCTGAGTGAGGCATTGATCTATGCATGTAGCAGAATGTCAGTAGTACTCATTTTACTGCTATGTCTTTTTAGCAGAACAATTTAGCATTTCTTCCCTGGCCTATCTGGTTTCAGGGTGTTAGGCACCTGAACAATATCCTGAACGGGTTTCATCTCAAGGAACAGAACTTCAGTAAAATCAGAGAATCATTGGTTACTTCCACAACTTTTATGTCACTATTGCAGCAGTGCGTCACGCAGACAGGTCTCCATTGTACATCGCAAGGTTTGTAGCTGGGTTAGTAGGGATGAAGGGTTTAGTTAGGCATCATCTGAATGTCTCCTTGTTTAGTGATATATGTAGATGTTGTCTTCATCAAGAAGGCCTTACCATGAGTTTGGGCAGAGCAACTAATATACTTGGCAATAGCCTGAGCTGTTTGGGGGTTTCCATTGGGTTTTTTGGCCAACAACTCAATTAAATGCAACCCATTTTTGGCACTAGAGGTTTCACTTGATAGCAGAAGAGGCCTAATTGGTGCTTTGTCTCCACTCTTATTTGATGATTCCATTTAGATTTCATATATATGTAATTTCATATAATTGAAAAGATTTTTCCTTAGTACATTTCCATATTGTGTCTCAGTCTCTCGAGACAAAGTCTAACTAAACTCTGTCTCCTAGCAAGCCACATAAATCCTCTCATCTTTGTCTTGCATATGGCTAGGGTCATAGGCACATGGTCATATCCAGCTTTGTGGGTACTCAAGTCTTCATTCTTGCAAAATACGTATTCTTACATGCTGAGCCATCTTCCCAGCCCCATGTTGTCATATTTTTCTCAGAACAGAAGGGACTATTCTGATGATTTCTTATATACCACTTTTGGAGGCTCAATTTTGGTTTGTCCTGGAAGTTTTTTTTTTCTTTTTTTCTTTTTTTCTTTTTTGATGGTTTAGAAGGCAGACAATCAGGCATATGAATCTTTAGGGTCAACTATTACAGATGCTTCAATACTTAGACCACAGAAGAGACATTATATAACTTGATTTAGGATAAAAATCTGATGCTAGAGATGTCTGTTAGTTGCCTCAGGCAAGATCACAGACTGTTAATTGGGAGAATGAAAATGTTTACCCAGATCATTGCTTTATCTTATAAATATGGTTCCAGTTGCATCCAAATCAACTTAAAGCTTGGAAACCATCCATGAGTCAGAATTACAAGATGCAAATGTTTAATGGGTACTGTCCTGAGGCACAGTTAGTTATGTATCTCTCCATTCATAGCCACTGACCTCTTCTGTTCCCTCTGGTCTTGCTCTCTAGCTCGGCATTCAGGCTGTCCTCAGCCCTTTCCTCTGTATATCTTTATGCGTTCATCTAAGAAGACTTTATTAAGGAGTTATTTTGGATGGCATTGTTTTAGATGTTGGAGTAAACAAAATGAACACGGTGTGTTCTTGAGATTTGCATGGTCTAAAAGATAGTGCACATAGACAAACAAGCAATAATTGTATATGGGCTAAGCATAAACATGAGAATTTAAAAGGAACTTAAAGGAGGGAGATGGTGGGTGCTGCTAACACAAGGAGACTAGTTCCAGATAAAGCAGATGCTGCGAACAGAAGCTTGACTTGGAGCCACATAATATTTAGGTTGACTGAGCATTGCTCAGGGTTACTAGTTCAAGATAAAGAGGGATGGGATTTGCAGTTAACAGCCCCACATATCAGTGGCACTAATCTGGGTCACTCCTCAGATTGTGTGAACCAAATAGCCCCCCAGGTCAGCTTCACTCCTCTCAGCGGTGGCTAAAGGAAGCCTTGGTAGAGTAAAGAGGAGGGGATCGTAAAGGGAAACATAACTCTGAAATATGATCTCCTGGATGCCATCTGCTTGCAAGTGCTCTTTGTCTTTTAGTAGAAAACCAGGTATTTATGTAAAGAAATCTAATAAACAGTAGAAAATTTGTTTCTGGATATTACATACTCTTATGTGAAAATACTGGAGACGTTGGACTAGGCAGTCATCAGTTACAGCGTGGCTGAACTCAAGTGGAATGAAAAGTGACAAGTACGCTTGATGAAGCCAGTGTCATAGAAGAGGTTGCTGAGGATGGATGGAGGTTCTTTGTTAGCTTGTCACAATATGCACAATACTGGGTTTTTACTCTGGAATGGATGTGCTATTTTACAACTACTATGGAAGCACCTATGAGATGCTCAGTTATTTCTACAATTAAAATATCTTAGAGCAGAAGCTAGTTTATAGGAAATACATATATATGTGTGTGTATGTAAATATACACATATATAAATTTATGTATATGTGTGTAAATTTACACATATATGTATTTATATATGTATATTTATACACACACATATGTATCTACATCATATATAAAGCATCAAAGGTAAGTCTCCACACCTTCTCCAAAGATTTAGCACGTTGTTTCTAGTCATTCTTCAAAATGACTCTTGTTTTTGAGCAAACACTTACAAAACCTTATTGCCTGTTGGAAATTTTTATCCACTGAGAATCTCAAGTTATTTTTCTTCAAGTTCCAAGTAATTTCAATGCTGAAATTTTGAAAAGAAAAAAAAAGCCCAGCAAACAAGAAAGGGAAATAATTTGTTCTTTGAAATCTTCAGTGCTATTGTGCTCTCTGGATCTGGTTTTCCTCACTCTCTCCCTTCCCCCCTTCTCTCTCTCTTCCTTTTTTAAATCTCTGCCTCCCACTCTTTTTCTCTTTCCTTTTCTGAAAGCATGTGCTGCATACCCTTAGACCCCTGATAAGACAAGACACCAATTTCCAGCCCCTCGTCATGTGCAGGGTACAAGTCAAGGCCAGACAGGCTGTGGGTGTGCGCCCAGGAGCATGCACGGATGTGATGTTTACTAATAGAGGTATGTTATTTATTTTGAATAGCAAGAGTGGTAAACTGTGCCAACCCTGCAGGGTGTGACAACTCCTCAAACCCACTGACAGCCCCATAGAACCACCTCAGCCTTTTTATCTCTAATCATCAAGGATTTCTTCTCCAGTAAAAGACTTATAGGAGAGGTTTGATTTGTTTTTCCTTCCTTCTCTTTTTGTTGTGGTTTCATCCTGTGTCTCAGAGTAGGTTTGTTTTTTACTCCTATAGACAGAACTAGGCTGAAGGGTGTGCTGCTCAGACCCGACTTTGTCCTTCTCTGGACACAAGTTCTAGCCCCATGGAGGATTTTAATCCCACAGTGTTAATGTATTCATAAGGAAATCAATTATTTGTGTGACCTTGTTCATCAACTTTGGTAGCCTAGATTTCAGTAGAAAATGACAGAAAAAATATGTTTTATAGTCTTATATTTTTCTTTAAGTCCCCCGAAAATTAAATTTTAAAAATACTGGATTTTTTCCCATTGCAAGTTTGTTCTCTTTTTTAAAATGAAGTAGTGCATGTTTATTTCATTTTCTGCCATTCCCTAGCCTGTGGCCATATGACTTCATTATGGGTAGGAACGAGGACAGAGGGAGGGGTGTTACACTAGAGCCACAAGAAATTTATCATCCCTGGTACCCTAACTACTGCTCTAGCTGAATCAGACATACTGGGGGAAGCTGAGATAGCCGTTTGTACCAGGGCAGATGCCAAAGTCTGAAAATGGCATGGCAAAGTAATTGAATGAACCTGGTGTTCTAGAGACTGTAGCAGCTCCATGTCATCTGTGGCTCTTCAGCTGACTTCCAATGAATAGACAGACAGCTTTCTTGGTTAAAATTCTGTTCATTTGGATTCTCTGTGATGATGTCGAATGGAGCAATAGCAGCAACATCTGCCTAGTCTGTTGCCTTAGTTACAAGGAGGCAGGGGTTGAAGACAGCTTTTTGGTACTAGAAAGCCCTTGACCTTAAGTATGTTGTGGCATAATACTGACTTATGTTGTCTTGAAGAGAATATACATAAACCTATTTTCCAACAAAAATAATATCCTCATATCATTGTTGCCTATTGACTAGCATGGATAGTTTTACCAAAGAAATACAGTCATCTCAGAACCAGTCTCCAGAAAGCAGAATAGGAAGAGAATATGGTTCTGGCAAGACAGGCTCTCTGTTTCTTCTGCTTCTGAATCAAATTGACTGAGAGTCATATAATTCAAGGCTACAGTAAATCAGTCCTGACAGAAACCAAAGACTGTGCCCAAACTGAGGCAGTGATAAAATGAGTCTCTACATCAAGAAGCAGTCTTAGGAAGAGATAAGACTGGGCAAAGCCATTAAGACTACCAGACAAGGAGAGTCCGCCAACTGGGAGACATTAGATTAAGGATGTTGCCTTCCTACTGAAGCCAATTGTTTTATTTCTCCTGAAGGGAGTCGCTATTATATTGAGTAAGAGGGTGATCGAAAGAGCACATAAGAAAATAAACAAAAGATCGGAGTTTCCAGGCTAAAAAGGGACATAGAGTTGAGAACTTTGCTTTTATTTGTTTGTATCCAGAACCGATGCAACTAGAGCCCACGGGCCTACTAAAATGTTTGTTAAGACACTGTATTGCTAAACACACTGTGGGCCAAGCTTCTGAAAGTCAGCCATAGTTGTCTCTTTGTGAACTAGGACAAGACACCAAGAAGCACTGTGCCAATATTCTGAATCTTCCAATTTTGTAATGTTCTCCAAAGTTGATTTCGTCTGTGCCCATGGAGATAATGATCATGTGAAAACATTCCTGAAGGATTGTGGCCAAGGAGGTGTACCTCATAGATTACACTCAAAAGCCTCCAAGTTACTTGACATAATGACCTACTCTTGGGCAGTGACAATGACTTAAGTTACTACCATGTTTTTCTACTTTTTTGCATTATTGTGTTGTCTACTGTTTCTACCCTGTTCCTCTTCATACTCTATATTAGGCTGGGAAGTCAGAGGCAAAAACTTGACCTTGATTTGTAAATTTCTGATCCCAGATGATACATTTCTTATTGATCAAAATTTGTAGCATAGACAGATGAGAAGAAGACTTCCATGTCTGTTCTAATTCTCAGCTGTGGATAACATGAACTTTCCACAAAACTTACCATAGTATTCACAGCACAGAGTGGTCCTGAAGAGGAGATGATGCTGCATGGATTATAGTTTTTATTCCCTTCCTCACACTAGGTGGGATCAGATAATTCCTTTCAACAAATGTGTATGAGACTGACACATTAAAACTCTATCTTTAACCAGTGTTTTAAGAAACAGAGATACCTTCTCAACCTCTTTTTCTCATATTCACATCTTTTGAAGAGAGGATGGTCTCTGTCCCTTCATAACAATGGAAGGTATGTGGTGTATACAGAGAAGCCAACATCCATCCAAGTATCTAAATAAGTAACAAACTTCTTAGATATGTTTTATTGTATTTAACTTATTTTGCATTTTGCAAACCTTTCAAAATAATCAGATATTGTTTCTCTCAGTGTCACAGCATTTTATTTAGAATAGGATATTAATGCATCACATGGCTATTCAGCTATGCTTCACAGTGTCTGTTGCATCTGAATGGGACTTCATGTTAGGTCTTGCTAATGGGCTATGAACTGAAATGTTGTAAATAATAATTTCTGTTGACTGTGCTTCAAGAGAAGTTTGCATTTCTCTTCCCTTTTCCCCCATTCATTGAGTGCAGGTGAAGTGCTGAGAGGTTGTGTAGCCATCTTGCAGAAAAAGGTGGCTTGAAGAAGATATCAAGATACCACTAAAGAAGAAATCTATCCAGGGTTCCAGACCTTTTACTGTGAGCCTAAGAAGAGAGACATGACCTTCTTTCTTTTAAATTATCGTTATTTGATGTCTCACTGTTTATAAAAACAGCTCAAGTTGTGCATATATATGTGTATATATATTAGCAAATTTATTATTTGCCATGAGAAGTAATTCTTAAAATTTTAAATAGACTATTCTACTCATTGTACTTACTCTAATTCTAGCAATTTGATTTAAATCAAATGTCTATTGTTTCTCTTAAGTATTTTATTTGTTATGAGGTCATGATTAGTTTTCATGATGCCTAAGTGTGTGCAAAGGTCCAGAACTCAATGTCTCTATATAATAATTGTGCTGTCATTCATGCTTGTTGGAAATGTTGTCTGTATGTAGTTACTCCAAATGGAATCACTCCTTTCAGACCTTCTGTCTTGCAGATTCCCAAAGCTGTATCTAGTGAGTACAGTATCCTGGGCCCAAATGATTAAATAAATACCAAGAAGCTATTTCCTAAACACTTGGGAATTTCATTAATTAGAAGTTATTTGGGACTTCTACATTTTAGTGCAGGTAATGACTTCATTCTGGTTCATATCACTAAATTGTCTAATATTTTTAGAATGGAAATGCTATATAACAGAAACTCAAAGGTTCATGAATGAAGGATGCTGGGTATGGTAGCATTCCTTTATAAGGTGGAATTGGGATGTTCATGGTAATCATGAATTCAAGCGTAGCCTGTACTACATAGCAAGTTCATGGCCAACTTACCCTACTTATGACCCTATCTGTCTTTAGTAACCGAGGGCTGGGAATGTAGCTCAGTCATATAGCACGCACAAGCACAAACTTCTGGGTTTGATTCCTGGCACCAGAAAAATATATTTACATACAGCAAATATATTAAAATATCATAAAAGCACCCCTCAACGTGTTTGCCTATGTGATGCAGCTTGTCTTGGTAAATTATAACTTAATGCTAACTCCCAAATGACGCAGTGATTAGTTAAATTAATGTGAGGTCAAATTAATGTGAATTAGATTTCAAGTCTTACAGTGATATTTACTTACTATTTTTTCCCACTTCTGTTTGGACTTTGTGAGAGAAATATTAAAAGACTAAAAGAATGTACTGAACTCTAAAGTAAGAACAGAAATCAATTGGTTCCACTTACTTTCCCACTTTATTATCTTATTTATTTGCCTCCCACCAAAGGAATGTTTATAATAGGATCTGAAAACCTGTGCTGCTGTTGACTCACTTGTACGCGTGTTTTTCTCTGACCCGACTGGGTGAATTGGTGTTAGAAGGTTGGGATGTGCTTTTGTTGTTACACAGATGGGAGCTGGGTTTTGCAGAAGAGAATATGCACTGTTGAAAATGACAGGCTGTGACTCTTGCTGAGCCTCTAACAGCCTTTGTGATAGAGAAGATTGTGGAAATATCTGGTCATCCATTTTTCCTTTTCACAATGAGGCCCGATAGTAAATGAGCCCTGAAGTTTCTTCAGGCTCAGATCATAACTTAAAGGAAATAAACAATCAACAATAAAAGAAAGTGATCTGTTCTCACAAAAGACTCCTATTTGAAAAGAAAAGTGTGTGTGTGTGTGTGTGTGTGTGTGTGTGTGTGTTGGGTCATTGAAATGACCCAAGATCTTGTGCAGGATTTCACACTGTATCTTTCAAACAGCCCCGTTGCTTGTGGCTTCTTCTGATTCCTGGAATCCTGCCCTCCATTTCAGCTGACAGCAAATGTATTGTAAAAATTTCATCCCCCAGATGGCAGTGTAGCATTCCAAGTTTTGAATGTTCTGGTCCAGTGTTCTTAAGAAAGGCCGTGTGGGCTTGTCTCTGGCACATTTGAGTGTCATGGTTCTTTCTTTTGGAGAAAATATGCTTCAATTCTAATGTAACAAGACTTGAGTAATCAGCAACAAATAGTCCATACTAAAATGAACACAGCAGCGGCCCACTGCTGCTTGCTCGTGCGGCACAGCATCTAATTAATAGCAATTAATGCAGCCATTTGAAGTGAGCTAACAAAATTTTAGGAGTTCTTTAAAAGTTCTTTAAAAGGACAGGGTAAGACCTTGCCCCTGTTTTTAATTCTTATTTTATATGTGATTTCATTGGACTTTAAAAATATTTACGACATGTAAGAAAATAAAGTAACAGGTAACAGATTATTTTTATAAAATACAAACGACATGGACAGCATTCAGCAAAAACTTCATTTAAAGGATTTCAGACTACTGTTGCCAACAGGGCTGCTAAGGCTTTCTTATGAGACATGTAAAAACAAGTAAACAACACATTCTCCTGCTGTGAGCAGGAAGACAAACCAGAGATGAGGTCACATCTCTGTCTATCATACAAATCCAGTGGAACCACTTAGACTAAAGCAATATCTATTTGGCTGGATGATGGTCAAAGAAATTGGAGGAAAACTTTAATTTTCTACTGCATGCTACACAAATTACATAGTTAATATACTGAGGGACAAACATATATTTATTACACTGAGATGGTAATTATTTTTAGTGAAATCAGTATAGTAAAAATAAAAATAGGAAAACAAAAATTTTAAAAGCTATGAGAAACCATGTTGAAAGTATGAAATATTTTCATTTTGACAAGTTTTACAATGAACATTATATTATGCTCTGAAGAATCCTTTATATTTAGATCGAATAAAATATTTTCTTTCAATGCCCAACTCCCCCACAATTTCACATCAAGAAATTCATTTCACAGAAATAATAGTGAAAGAAGTTTTCAAATTCAAAATGAAGGATTTGCATTATTTTATTAGATCTGATGTTTACAAATAGATCTGTACTAGAGATAACCAGATGTATACTTCATTGCAGCCTAAAATCTGTATTTTTCTGTAGTTACTGTTTAGCAGCTATGCCACTATTCTTTAACCAGTTCTTTTAAAGGGTATCTATGTGCTGGGATACATAACCACTGCCTGGGAGACAAAGACAACTAAGAAGGATTTGCTTTCCGTGAATATGAACTATAGTAAACAAAATCAACTGAATTGACCATGGATGACAGAAGTCATTAAAGTCATGCATCATGGGAAGGGCAATAGGCTTTGAAGTCAAGAGGACATGATGAAAGTCATGGCAATAGGTCCAATATTTCTGTGGCTTTTGAGTAGATCACTTTCTGAGTTTCTTTATAAAAACAAAGAAACAAACTAACAACAACTCACCTCATAGAGGTTTGGGGTTTTGTTCTGTTTTGTTTTTAGAACAGAATGAGCTAGTTGATTAAAGTACTAGGCTTATTGTAAATTCATTAACACATAACAAAACAAAAAGCGAAAGTACCAGGGTTCAGAAATGAAAAGTCCAATAAAAGAAGAAACACTGGCGACAGCCTTTAAAGATCCTTTTTAAAGATTATCAATGATTTATAAAGGAAGGTAGATAGAAAGGGCACTTTGGACTCACAAAAACAACACATCACATTTTAAGGAAGGAGGTGGGAACTCACTGTGATTGCAAACAGAAGAAAAAGAAAAGAAAATGTAGGTTCAAATATTTATGTAAATGAAGCTTCCACTGGACCGATAAGGATGCATCGCTTAAGAAAATATGGAAAACCACTGGATATATTTTACTATTGGGATAGACAGTCAGATTTATGTTGTAAACATATTATTCTGGTAGCTCTGAAAGAAGAATCGAGTGGAGGAGAAACAGAGACAGGGAGATTAAAGATGAGATGGGAAACACAATCCGAAATGATGGGGATAATTGATCATTGCTCAAAAATGATCAGTTGGCTTGCCAACCCATTTTAAAAATATATTATATACATAAAAGGCTTTTCGGGAAGCCTACAAATTTTTATTTAGTTTTCCTATCTGCATACAGATTCCCACTCCATCTCCATATATACATGCACACAATTTCAGACAGTTGAAAACTTCTGCACAAAATTAGCCACATTAATCCACAAATTCTTTCCCTATTTCTCTCAATACCTCAGGCACAAACTCCCTCTTTCTTACAACTACATCATGTATTGAGTACCATAAGTTCCTGGAGGTCACCAGGGCAAGATGTATTCCATTTTGTTCTGTATGACTTGCCTCATAGCAGTGCTAAGATTAGCCAGCCCCACCCTTTTTTCATGTATTTTTCTCCCATTTCCTGCTCCTGATCTGCTCCTTGTCAACTACTACTTGTTTCTGTCTCCCTTCTTTCATTATTTCTTACTGTTTTGAATCCTAATGCTTCAACTTTTTTTTTGTCCTCCCTTCCCTTTAATCAAAGTCAGAGAGGTCTCTGGTTAGCTAAAAGCTATCAGTTCTGTAGAATGTGTATCCTAACAGCAAGCAACATGCTAAGAAGCTGGGATAGTAACTCTTCCACCCAATTGCAGTTTGGGAGATCAACATTAGTTACTGGACAGACACAGTAAGATTGGACCTTGTCAATCTTAGCTAGAAGAAGTGGAATTGTAATTTCATGCAACAAAAGCAATAGATGACTTTGGTTTAAGATCCATTCTCAGTACTATCTCAAAACCTAGAAACACCAGTAAAATGATATATTTTTTAAAAAAATATTTTTCATAGCTTGAAACTTTCACACATAAATAAAATACATCTTGGTCATACCCGACTCCAATAACCCTCCGAATTGCTCACATGAACTCCCTCCAATACAGCTTTTCATCTTCCTACTTGAATTTATTTTTGTTTTTCTTTTCTTTTCAGTTGAACAAGTTCAACCAGCACTGCTTGTATCCTCATGGGTGTGGAGTTCCTCCCCTGGGGGATGGATGACTTACTTACTAGCAGCTACACCTACAAAAAAAATGACTCTCTCTTATCCAGAGCAATCAACTACTCCGTTTCTCTGCTGGGAGTAGAGCTTGGTGTCCTCCCGTGCTGGAGTTTTTAAAGGGCTTAATTTTGCATGGGTGGGCCTTGTGTGGGTAACCACAGCTGCTATGAGTCATGTATTTGATAACTGTAAAATGTCTAGAAGACAGCATTTCAAAACATGACCTCTGGCCCTTGCATTTTCCTATGATATTCCTTGAGGCTTAGCAAGTAAGGGGGAGACAGGTTGATATAGATGTCCCATGTATGGCTTAGTACTCCCAATTGCCTGGAAGTTTTGTTCTGGGTAGCTTATAAAACTCAATGGAGCTGCTGGAAAAAAAGAAAATAGAAACAGAGCGGGGGGGGAGGGCAGGTGAGGTTAAATGGTAAAAACAAACAAACAAAACATAATAAAACAAAACAGAAAACTGAAAAGAAACTAGAAAAAAAACTTTTGTGATTTCTTTCTGGGAGGGCTAACTAGGTGTTTACCTCTATGGCATTTTATCTCCTTCTTCTAACATATAACCAGATATGCTCCAAATACAAAACTGGCAGCCATAGTTGCAAAGCTTGGGGTCAACGGGGGCTTTTATTCAGGCCATTAGCACATGGCCAAACAAAGTGAGCAATTAACTTCATATAATTAAGTTGGACCCCACCGTCACAAGGCTCTAGGGACCATTGATCATAGAGTACTCACATGAAAGGCTATTTTTTTAAGGTATGACTTTGGAGTTTTGGTTTTTCTTGTGGTGTCAGAATTACTCAATGAATCTTCAGTGGTCATAGAGTGGAGAGAGAGATAAGGTAGAGAAGCCCTTGGAGGGGCCTTGAGGACTCGGTTTAGAAGTGGCACTGAGCACTTCGATGCATGTTCTATTTCTCATTATCTCACTGGGCGTATTGAACTTTATAAGGGAGGCTGGAAGATTTGTTCTATCCAGAACCCAAGAGTAAAATAAATGGAGTGATCTTTGTCACAGGACTCCATTGTGGTCAGTCAGCAGGGACATTGTTAAAAGAAGTGTCTCATGCTGGGCAGATAGCATAATGATGTCTCATATGGGAGACAAGCTCACCTTGCATTGCTTTGATTGTTCCTTCCGGAGGCTCAGTTTGAATTGGTTGTTTCATCTAAATGAGATTATTTTCTGGCAGCATTCAGGAGATAGACAAAAACAGACTTTCTTGCACTGTTACTCACTAGCTCCTCAGATTGTTTACCAGTAATCTGTACATCTTTTGAATACCATTTCTTCGCAAGAGAATCCTGCTTCAGTCAAGATGTATTATTCTGCAATTACATCATAAAGCACTACATTATAAAGAAGACACTGACTTTGAATTTTTTTCAACTTCAATTTAAGCAGATGGAAAACTATAGAATATATATCATAAGCAACCATCATTTAAAAGCCTAGCAACTAGAAACATTTCAGCTCTCTGAGTAGGCTAACAAGCTTGGACCAGTTTGTCACTCCTATGCCTGAATAGTTGAGCAAATAAACACTTTGTTCCTGAAACGTGGAATGGTTAATGATGTTTCAGACAGGGGAGAACAGAGCTGTCTCTCAACAAGAGGATTCATTGTTTCAACACATCATGTTTTTTCTTTATCTTCTCAAATGTTCTGGCAAGGCTGGCTGTAATTGCTCTGTGGCCCAAACTTTCAAAAATCCATTAATAATAAAACTCAAACCTTTAAATTACATCTTCTGTTTAACAGAAATATTCTGGGGAACATGCTGTGGGTGTGGGGGAAAAGAATCTTCACTGTTAAAAGGCATGTCAGCTCATCATGGAAATGTGATTGCCACTATTACTACCACCCCAGTAGTAAAAATTTAGGAAATGAGCCTTTTCATCTCTAGTTACCCATTCCTGCCATTGAAACTGAAAGAAGCCCATTGGAATGCAAGCCAGTGAAGAAGTCCTTGGCGTGCTGTGGAAGTATGGATCTGCATGCCTGCAAAGCTAGAGATACTGAATGTGCATGCTGCTATGTATACAGAAGACTAATCCCTGGGTTGTTGGTTATTGAAGAATCCAAACACCCTATCAAGGCAATATGTCTGAGCTCATACATTTTCTAAGACACTCAACACATCCTAGAATAAATACATGGGATTTCATGGACCAGAGACAACTGACTATAGAATAAATTGTTCTGCTTATGAGAAGCTGAACATAATTGGGACTTTAGCTTTGCTTTGGTTGGTAACATCATGTGTTTAAAGACACCATGACCTCTAATTCTTTTGTGTGCCACATAGTGGGTGGGGAAAGTATCCGGTGTTCACCTCCCTTATCCAATCATTTATGAAGACCTGCTGAGTCTACTTTCTAAACTTTATGTAAATGTCACCCTTCTCTTCATCTGCACTGATCCAACTCCCTCCACCACATTTTCTATCTCTTTCATCTCTCACCTCATAGACTCCCGGGGTGCACTTAAGAATCTCCATTTATCTACAATGACATCACTTGAGAGCATGCCAGAAATCTTGACATGAAATCTCATACTCTACCAAACATACTCATTTGCATCTTGAGAATGTCTGTCGGTGCTCTGTCAGTGTGTTACTTCCTAAGCAGCACTGACATAGCTCCTTGCCTCTAGTGTTATTCCCTTCTGCTTTACTTGGAACACTGAAGCAAAGTGATCATTATACACGTCATAACTGATCCTGTCACAGTGATGCTCAAAACTTAACCATGTGTCCTTGGTTTTTGGCTCCAGACTGTAAAACAGCATCAAATTAAGTTACAGGGCTTCAGAACATGGATCCTGATAACCTCTCCAGTTCAGCTCATAAAAGGTTCCCTTCTAACATGTTCTATTCCAAATACAAGTAACATTTTTGTTTATTTGGTATGATGTCCATTCCTGTAACTCCATGATCTATATGTTCTATTTCCCACCATAGTCAAGTTCAGCCTTTTTCATTTATATAAAGACTAATAATGCATTCAGAACCTCACCCTCTGGCTGTCTGCATTCCTACTGCCATTTATTGCCTTAGCATAATGCATTATGTCATATCAACTTCTTCGAATCATGAACTTCTTAGTAAGCTATACGTGCGTGAGTGAAGAAGCCATATCTGTTTTGTGCAAAAATAACTGCAATGCTTGGGTCAGCAACTCACACATGGCAGTTATGACAGAGTGACCAAATGAAATAACCCCTCAGAAAGACAAATGAACCATTTCCCACATCTTTAAGGATAACTGTCTTCTAAAGCTATGGAGCAGTGTCACAGGGAAGATGAATCAGACTTCAGATGGGCTCCCAATGACAGCATGACACAGGCAGACTCACTGTGATATCCCAGTATATAGTTGGCACTAAAATATCTGTTGAACAGATCAAGTATAGAACCAGCAAATGAAAAGGAAGAGAGAAATCATGGAAATAACTTAGTCTCATTTCCTGGGTGCTCACAATGCATTGAGTTGTTTTATGAGGAAGTTCAAATTGTATGATCATTTAAAGTTGAGATGAAGAAGGAAAAAATTCTTAAAAACTGTAGTTGAACCATAAAAGCTATATTTTAGATCCTTTGAATCTCTGAGAGTGCATGGTTTCACTAGTTTTACTCTCAGAGGAAATAGGGTTCATTATCAATGCCAGCTATTAATGACTATTCCATTAATTTTGTTTGCAGTCTAGTAATAATTCTTCAGTGTGTCTACAAGGACACAAATATTAAGTTCGTGTCTATTTGGTTGTCACCATCCCTTATACTCCACCACCCAGGAAGTCACTTCTTTGAAAAGTACTTTAATGGAGACATCAATACTAGAAATGAAAATGTCACCAAAGAGATAATATATTTAATTGGTATCAATAGTCTTTGCCCTAGAGGGTTTTGGGAAGGACCCATTCTTGTTGAGCATGAATCAGAGAGTATTAGTGTTCCTAAGACAATGGAGCTCCAGGGCTCAGTGGAAATACTTTTCCAGCAGAGTACTTGGGAATACTTCAAGCTAAGGGAGGCAGCTCCATGTGTTTTTCTCTAATATCAAGTTATTCATTTGTTCAAGTTATGTTCACCAACTTTCTATGAGTATTATTCTAAGTACCTAAAGTATCAGGGAACCAGAGACAAAAATCTGCCACTAGGTGTGAGATTTCCCTCTATATGCTGTTCCATTAATGAACAAAGGAACTGTCTTGACCTGTTGATAGGACTAAACTAAATGGCATGCTTGGAGAAAGAAGGGCAGAGTCAGAGAGAAGCCATGTAGTCCTGTGGTGTGTGAGGTCCTTCTGTGTATGTGTTGCTTTGATTGGTTAATGAATAAAGAAATTGCCTTTGCCTGTTGATAGAACAGAACTTAGGTAGGCAGGGAAGACAGAACTGAACGCTAGGAGGAAGAAGGGTGGAGTCAGAGAAATACCATGGAGCCACAAGAATCAGACATGCCAAATCTTTTCTGGTAAGCCACTGCCATGTGACAATACATAGATTAATAGAAATGGGGTAAATCAAGGTGTAAGAATTAGCCAATAAAATGTTAGAGCTAACAGGCCAAGCAGTGATTTAATGGACATAGTTTCTATGTGGTTATTTCAGGGATAAGCTAGCAGGGCAGCTGGGATGAACAAGAGGACTCCCTCCAACAGCCCTGCTGGTGACAGATGCCAAAACTTTGCCCAGTAAGCCACAGCCACGTGGTGATACACATATTAATAGAAATGGGCTAAATTAATATGTAAGAGTGAGCTAATAAGAAGCTAGAGCTAGAAGACGAAGCAGTGTTTTAATTAATACAGTTTCTGTGTGATTATTTTGGGGCTAAGCAGCTGGGAACTAACTAGTAGTCTTCTTACAACAAATTGGCACCAATGTGGTTGACTAAAATTCACTTAAAACCTAAGAGAGCTTAAAAAGGAATCCTAGACACAAGAGAATAGAGCTAAGCATGGTTTGGGAGCAGCATTTTCTTGGATGGGCTATGTTTGGTAGAAGCAAGCAAAGGCATGGCCCCTTTAAGAGAGGTTTTCCTGATTCAGTGGTAGCAGAAAAAACTGTTGTGGTTTTGAAATGCCAGCTTTCTGGGCTGTGCTGCTGGTGCAAACTTACTTTCTGGAGGTCTAGTTATGGAGCACTTAAATGGGGCTTTTATGGCCACTTAGGAAAGTAGCTGAGATCATGCCTGGGCAGGCAGCAGGATCAGAATTGGTAGGCATGTACAGGCAGGAGAGCATGGTGGATTCCTGATGCCATACACAGAGATATTTCCAGACCATGAAGTGCATTGCATGGCATATCTAGCTATTACTCAGATAAACAGGTTTTATGTGCTGCATGCTCATTCTCAGAGTTAAAGTGCTGAGCATGGCTCCTAACTGGCGGCCCCAGAGCTGGCAATAATGGTACCTCCACAATTTTGAAAGTGGAGAGAGGCAGACCAAGCATCCAGAGCTACTGCAACCAAGATGTTTACCATTTTAAAAGTCTTCAAGACCAAAAGGAATTTCAGATACACAATAGGTCAGATTCAGACATAAAAGACCTCTAAATGAGTCACAGTGTTGGAAAAATGTATGTAAGTTTGGAAGAGAGAAGGAAAAGAATATAGACAGTATAATATAAAAACAAGTAGTTTTTTTAAAAAAAGGTAAAGTCTCTAAAGAGACAGAGTATAGACACTCATAGATTAAAAGGAGCAAACAAAGAATAAGCCATGAAAAGATGGAAACTTCACAGAGAGTCTGGATTATGTATATTATTATGTTTTCTTTGAATTTTTAACTGTGAAGGAGCTAAGTACAGAGAGATATTTCATTATATGAGCTGTTAAGCTAAACCAGCATGTGTATTACAAAGGTATCTTGACTTCATAATTTGGGTCTAAGGATAAGTTGCTTTGGAAACGAGGTTCTTATTTTGTTTTTACAGAGGATAAGAACCCATGAATTGCTTTCAGAATAATATAGTTTGATGCACTAAGATCCTCTGAAAGGTCACTTTAATACTTTCCAAAGTATACTTCACCCAATAAACAGCAGAAAGAAGTTTGGAGGAGAACAATGCCCATATTCCCAAATATTGTCTATAAATATTTGTTTACATTTACATTTAAAGGGGGATATGCTATAGAGATTTGCATTGGTATGGACCTTGGTTTATTGATACAAATTTAAGGTCAGTTTTGTTATACTGTGTATATGTATATTTCTGCTCTTGATTAAGGTATTTTTGTGCAGCTCATCTAAAAATGTAATGTATAATTAAGAAATATAAGTTAATGTATAATCACCTATAATAGTCAAGCTTGTAGTCAGTTAGATTTTCTAGATGTACAAAGATGCATTTCAGATGAACAGGCATTCTTCAAACCCTTCAAAGACTTCTGAATATGGCATTTAAAATGTTTTAAGAACTTAGGACTTTACATGATAATGAAACTGATCTGTTCCTGGCAACACCAATGTACTTCAAGAGAATGATGGGCTTTGAAGAGGCTCCTTATGGAGTTTGCTAGGTATTTGGGCAAGAAACTGCTCTTGCCTGGACTGCTTGATGAACTAGACATGCAGG
>LOJH01001134.1:0-21642 GCA_001685095.1 Ellobius talpinus
CAGCCTGGTCTACAGAGCGAGTTCCAGGACAGCCAGGGCTACACAGAGAAACCTGTCTTAAAAAACGAAACAAAAGATTCTTTTTAAATTATTTCACAGGCTGTTTTGACTTGTATTTAAATCAAACAATAAGACAATCTGAGTAAGATCTGCAGGGCTGACTTAATAAAAATGGGAGTGTTAATGTGCCTTCTGGTATTGCAGTTAGTTAACGTCATGGCACAGGTGGAGCTCTGTGGACCACATACACAAACATGTACCCTTGCAAGCCTGCTCTTCATGTCTACAGGAAAGATATTTGGGATGTGCTAAAGAGTAACAACTTCCAGGATGCTTCTGTGGACACTGTGTGACCCTCAGAGCAGCCTGGTGTGAAGAAAGAGTTTGCCCTTTTCAGAGATGGCACAACTGAGGCCCAGGCAGAGTGTCCATTACTGTTTTAATTCTAGATAAGACCACAGAGAGGGGCTGTTCACAGTGTTGTGCTGCCCTCCCACATGTGACCCAGCCCTGTCATCTGTCCCTGTCTCCATATGTCTGAATATATACATTCCATTTACAAGATCATGACAAGTTGGCAGACTCAACATAGTACCTCAGGCTTCTTGCCATCCATCCCTGTCATAGATGGTGTTGCTGGAACCTCTCTGCCCTGGTTCCATTGCTCAGAACACCATGGGTCTCTCTCTGTCCTGGTCCCCATCTGCTGAGAAATGTCCCATGCATCTGCTTGTCTCTCTTGCTTATCATTCATTGTTTGGAGGTCTCACCGTGCCCTGTGCACGTTTCCTGGATCTCCAAACCCCCAAAGCCAGAAATCAATACTCCTACTCCGTATGGGCACTGGAGCTGAACATCTAGACTTTTCCTCCTCTCACTTATAAGCCAGTTACCAGATCCCAGGACTATAACTGGCATTTGGTGGGTTCATAGTTGTTGAAAGACAATAGGTCATATTTAAACCTATTGCTTATTGAAAAAAAAAACCTTACAAGTCAATTACTTAGAAAAACTAGACTTTGCTGTTCTATCACTGGCTAACCAAGTGTTTTGTGCAGGTCCAGACAGACCAAGGGCTCTGCTTAGCCAGCCCCTCTACACACTCTCCTCCATCAG
Organism: Ellobius talpinus; assembly: GCA_001685095.1. Classification (NCBI taxonomy): domain Eukaryota; kingdom Metazoa; phylum Chordata; class Mammalia; order Rodentia; family Cricetidae; genus Ellobius; species Ellobius talpinus. The sequence goes on from LOJH01001134.1 coordinate 1,117, forward strand.
CTCTTCCCTGTGCTAGTGAGCAATCCTGTCTCAGAAGTGATCTCCAGCTGCCCCAGAAGTCACTTATCTGTCTTGTGTTCCTGTGGTTGTTACGGGCCCAACCCTGTGCAATGTAGTCTTTGCTGTTTTCTCAGTGTTCTTGTTTCTTTAGTCTTTTCTGTGGTCTTCGTCATCGTGTCCTTTTCTGGCTTTTTGCTGGATGTAACAGTCTCCTAAGTCAGCACTGACCTCTTAGCATAGGCTGGGGTCAGCTGTCTTTGACAGTTTGACAGGTGAGAGCCACGGTGACTACAGCAGTTAATTTGCTGATCCCATGCCCAGAAAGGTCTGTTTCAAGCTGCAGGTTTGACCCTGTCTTCTCTGGAGACCCACACCTCTTCTGAATTTTAAGAAAAAAAGAACAGCTTAGAATGGGAAGCATCTGTCGCTAGGATTATTTAGTGTTTCTTGGAATGTTTCTTGATAATACTTAAGTAACCTGGTTGTGATCATGGAATATGTGGGTTTTAGTTTGCAGTTAACATGTTTCGAACCTTGCCACCCTCCTCCAATCCTACGGGAGCAGAATTTGACCCAGAAGAAGATGAACCAACGTTAGAAGCAGCCTGGCCTCATCTGCAGGTACTGGACTTGGCACCAGCCCTGATAGAATGGTGTATGCCATGTGGGTAGTGGCCTAGGGCCTCTTTTTAACTGTTGACCAACAGGCTTCTGACCTAAAGTGATCTCTTTTTAGTAGAGCAGAGAGGTGGGAGAAAAGAAAGAGATTGATTGATTGATTGACTGATTGATTGATTTTATGAAAGCCCATTACACAAGCTACAGACTTATTTCTCTGTCCTCAGTGATGATTCTAGCATTTCTAATAACATTGAATTCGAATTTTGTCCTAGTTAGAGCTGCTGTGATGAAATACTGTGACTAAAGCAACTTGGGAAGGAAAGGATTTATTTGGCTTAGGCTTCCACATCACTGTTCACCATCAAAGGACATCAGGACAGGAACCCAAAACAGGGCAGGAACTTGGAGGCAAGAGCTGATGCAGAAGCCATGGAAGGGAGCTTCTTACTGGCTTGCTCATCATGGCTTGCTCAGCCTGCTTTCTTATAGCACCCAGAACCACCAGCCCAGAGGTGGTACCACCCATAATGGGCTGGGATCTTCCTCATCAATCACTAATTAAGAAAATGCTCTACAGGCTTGTGTACAGCCTGGTCTTACGAAGGCATTTTCTCAGTCAAGGTTTAGAGCATTTCCCAGATGTACTTGCAGTTTGCAGTGAATGCGTTTAACCTAATCCCTGGCTCCTTGCTGACAAATGATAGTGTTAAGTTGGGAACATAGCCCCAAATTCCTAACAGATAGTTCCCCACACACCTGTGAGGTACCAGGTTGACTGGTATGAGGCCAGCCCAAGCAGAGCATTTACATATGTCCTTGGTGAGGAGGCAAAAAAAAAAGAAAGAAAGAAAGAAAGAAAGAAAAGAAAAGAAGGGAGGAGCCAAATGTTCTGCCCTTAAGGCATCTGACTTCCACACAGTTTAGGACAGACCATCCGTGCTGTCCAGCCAACTATGCTGTTTATTTACAAAGGGAACCCAATGGCTGTGGTTCAGTGTCTGTTTTTGTATTCCTCTTCCAGGCAGTCCTTAAGTTAAGTCCTTAAGTCCCCTTAGAACTCCATGATACATGTAGATAGCATTCTGCAGATCCCACCCCCAAGCTTAGTCATGGTCCCAGGTGTCACAACTGAGCACCATGGGAAGCACTGTGTGCCATTTAAGAGATAGTCTGTGGTTCTCACTAAATAAATAATTCCATCTGCAGTTATAATTATGCTAAGACACACAATTCAGCATTAATTTTGAGTGCATGTGTGTTTTTAAGTCTAGTGTTTTCAAGCAAATAAAGATTGAATTTGAGGTGTTCTTAATCCAGCTAATGAAGTGCCATGTTATTTGACTCATTGTTTTTTTTTTTCCTAGCTTGTTTATGAATTTTTCTTAAGATTTTTAGAGTCTCCAGATTTCCAGCCCAATATAGCAAAGAAATATATTGATCAGAAGTTTGTATTACAGGTGAGTTTCCAGCCAGGTGTTCCTCAGCATCCTTAAGTGCAGGATGGTCACTGTCACTAAGTGCTATGTTTTTCTTAAAGCTTCTAGAGCTCTTTGACAGCGAGGATCCTCGGGAGAGAGATTTTCTAAAAACTACCCTTCACAGAATCTATGGGAAGTTCTTAGGTCTGCGTGCTTACATCAGGAAACAGATAAATAATATATTTTATAGGTAAGTCCTCATGTAGTTGCTACCCACCCTCAATGCTGTCACATCAGAGACAGGGGAGGGGAGCTGAGCAGGTGACCCTACCACACCACCACACTGTACCACCTTGTCCTCTGTGTTCCTCTGTGCAATTTTGACTATTGGGTTCCACTAGTCCACTCTTGCTCCTCCTCCCCAATGTCTTGCCACACACTACCCTTGCTTGAGTTCCTGTAGAACTGTCTAGTTGTCCTGAGTGTGGGTGGGCTGACCCTGACCCATTCACCTGCTTTTTACCTTATTATTGTTACTCAGTCACAGGAAGACAGGAAGGAAGAGGGAAGGAAGTAGTCAGCCTTTGCCTGGGAAGATCTATGAATTAGTTGAGCAGTTTGAGGGCCAACCAAGCAGAGAGAGGAGAGAGCCCTGGTGGCAGACAGAGTAGGACAACTTTCCTATATACTCAAACCTGTCCTGTCAGCCTCTAGCTCGGAAAGGACATATCAAACCCTTCAAGTATATTGATAGCTATGACCCCCCCACCCTTAACTCATCTCTGACCACGCCTCATGATTCTTAAGGTCTAACATCCCAGGTGTGTGTGAAGGTTCACACCTATAATCCCAGGCCTCGGGAGGTCGAGGCAGAAAGATTGCCATAACTCAGGCCAGTCTCATCTACATAGAGATCCAGATGAGTCAGGGCTACATTCACACGGTTTGTACCATTGCTGCTATCTGATTAACACCACTTCCTAGGCTACCTCTGTGCTTCCAGGTTCTGCCCACTCTCAGGCTGTGCAGCCATGTGTCATTCCAGGCTGTCCTGTCTGCCCTGCCTTGCTTTGAGCCCTCAGACCTGCTTCCCCAAGCAAAGTTCACCTGAGCTGACATGGCCCCTCCTCCCCAGGAACAGCCTCAGTGGCACAGTGTTACAGAATGGGTGCTGGTGGAAGTTTAGGTAGCTCTTTTATGGAATAGTCTCACCTTGTAGCCCTGGCTAGCCTATATCCTCCTGCTTCTGCTGAGGTGAAGGGTGTGTGTCACTGCTCAGCCTGGTTTGTGTAGCTTTCTTCCTAGTACCAGGAAAACTTCTAAGGTTATCTTGTAATTGTTGGCTTCTTGGGTTGACTTTCTGCTCTCAGATATCTGATTCCAGGGAAGCCTAAAAGTAACAAATCTTAGCAGTGATAGAAACAGTGTGATATCCATCTGATATAAAGTAAGTTTCATACAATCTAACTATAGGGCCAGGGCATGCTTATGCCTGCCTGGTCCTTCTTCCCCACAGTGACTGAAAGTGACCAAGAAAGGGGAGCTGAGACAGTGAGACTGAGCAGCCTATGTGGCCCTTCTGGTCCTTCCAGGCCTGGTGTATCCCTGCAGTTGAATCCTTTGCCTGATGGCACATTGTGATATTAGGGCCTTCACCATGTGCCTTCCCTTTGAGCCCTTTCCAGGTTCCTCCTAATATATAATGTTTCTATAATGGAGCCCAACCCAGCCCTGGCTTGCTCTGATTATAGTGAGGGAATGATGTCAGCTCCTACACATTCAGCTCCTGTTTTTCACTTCTTGGTGCTCTGCTTTCTCGCAATATCATTACTCAGCTGATGTCATTCTCTACACAGAATGGGTACAACTTAAATTCCAGTCTGTTAGCCCTGAAATTCAGGCTTTGGCTATAGTGTTTTGTTTCCTCAGAACTAGTGGTTTTGGTCAGGCAGCAGAACCCCAAATCCGTTAGCACCTGCCGTGTGGAAGTGGAAATGCCTCCTGCTGTAGAGAGTGTACCTTGATTACTGGGGCGCTCAGCTCCTTATTCAGCATACATCACATGATTCAGTTCAGTTCTCACAGATGGATGAGGGTACAGTTGGCACTTTTGTGTTTCCTCCCTTAGGTCATCTCTTCTATACCTATCTTTATATACGTGTGCTCCAAAGCTAGCATGTTACTTAGAATCCCTAGTTGGCTTGGCTCTTTTGTTGTTGTTTCATGTGAAGAGAGTCAAACAGCTCAGAGCTTCCCAGATCATGGAAGTCCTGTGCATGTTGAGTATCCTGACCCAGAAATCCACACACTTAAAAATTTGAATACTTTTGGTTGTGAGTCTTTAACAGCTGAGCCATCTCGAAAAAACAAAAAAGAGAAAACAGTTGCCATTTCGAGCACTTGCATGATGCCACAGTGGAAAATTCCACACTTGACTTGTGTGATGGGTCATAGTTAAAATGCAAGAGTAGCCAGGTATGGTGGCTTTTGTCTATAGTCCCAGCTCCTCGGGAGGTTGAGTCAGAAGGATCATTTGCACCTAATAGTTACTTGCATATCAGCTTGAATAGCGTAAAGAGAGCCTGTCTCCAACCTAAAAATATTACGTAGCATTACCTTCCAAGAGTATTTGCATAGAGCAATTGAATTTTTGGTTTTAGCTTGAATCATAGCCCAAAATATAGCTCATACATATGCAGATGTGAATCTGAATGATCCCTGATATTGTATTCTGCTGTTCCGGAGCATTCCAGGTTCTTAATCCACACCTATATCTTGTAAGAAAAGGAACTTTTAAACAATTTGGTTCAACCTACTAGAAGCTACGATTCCTACTTGTAATTTCTCAGTGAGTTGGTTTACTAGCGTGAGCAGTGACCCCAGGGCTGGTTTTAGTAAACGTTGCACTGGAGGATGGCCAGGCAGCAGAGCAGCCAGACCTTCTCTTGCTGCCCCACCCGGTGCCATGGCTTATATCACCACCTGTGATTCCTCAGTTCTGTCCTTGGCCTGGGTTCAGCAGAACTGCTGTGCTGCCACGGTGTCATCTAGGGCAGCAATACCCTGGGTGACTTCTCACTGCTGTGCATCTCCGGTCATGCTTAGAGCCTTGTGATTTATTTTTTATTTTATTTTGCTTTTTGTAGCCTGAATTGACCTTGAACTGACACTAATACTGCTGCCTCTGCCTTCACAGTGTTGGAATTACAGACATGAGCTGCCTCTTCCGGCTTCAGTGCACCCTCTTATGAGTACCAGCTGCCTCCATGGGAGTCAGGAGAAGCTCCAGTTTCCTCAAGGGATTAGCCCCAAATTAGTGCCCCTTACTTCCATCTTTGGTATTGTCAAGCCACAAGACAGTTCAGCCCCACAGGAAGGGAAGTAGATCCTGCCTCTTGGTCCAAGGTGCAGAACACATCCAATGGGAGACTGCTCTGAGCAGCAGTTCCATCCCAGGTTCAGATCAGTCTGGGCTTTTGCTGTAGACTGAGGAGCACTCCAGCTTGCTCTGATGTCTGCTCGGGGAACTAGTCCCCTTTTCTCCCTCTTACACAGTCAGCTAAAGCTGCTTAGACATAGAGGCTCTCATAAAATGATACTAATGTGAAAGCTACGTGGCTTACAGTGACCATCATCCTCCCATAATATGCAAGAAGGCTGAGCAGCAGGGCCCAAGGGTCACTGTGAGCTATGTGCAAGGGTACTGCACCAGCTCAGAATTATAACCGTGGGCAAAACCTGTGAAGCAAGAGGAAACTACTTTCCTGCACTGACTCCCACAGACTCACTGATATGCCACTTCTGTGCTCTGAGGCAGGGGTAGGAAGAGGTCAGCAGGAAGCAGATGTGACACACATTCTCACGACCACAGCCAGTCCTCAGGCAGTGCCCTCACAGCTATACTTTTAGACTACAGCGAAGCACGTCTTCATGTTTCTGTGTCTGGCTGCCAGTGGCCTTGGAGCCTGCCCACGTGCTGTCCAGGCTATCATCCTGTCTCGCCTGCATTCACAGATCCTGTTCTCTCCCCCTCTGCATGGATCTGTCAGTACCTTCCTTGGGGCTTAGTAAGTAAGAGCCATCAGGGAGGCCTGACCATTTGAGAATACAGAATTGGAACTTGCTCTGTAGACCAGGCTGACTTGAAATTCAGAGATCAGCCTGCCTCTGCCTCCCAAGTGCTGGGATTAAAAGTGTGCATCACCACTGCCTGGCTACTTACTTCTTCTGTACTTTTAAGGTTACTAGTCAGTTTGTCTCAGGACACCGATATTTGGGCCAGACACTTCACTAAGCAGCTGCTGAGGGAGGGTCTCTCACCGATGGGTGGGGGCCACTTCTACCGTCACATGTCCAAAGCGCACCACCCTGCTGCTGTAGACCACCAACAACCAAGTAGCTAGGGTTCAGTTTCCATGGGACTCCTGCAGGGGGCCAGGGGTTGGTAGACATTCCTCTGTTCCCTATTCTTGTCCCCAGTTCGCTCACCAGACTGTTTAAGAACTACACAGATGCCAGGCTTGGTCCTAGTATCAGGAACACATTCACAGGAAGTCCTTGTCCTTGTCTGGAGGGAGACAAGCTGGCACAGAGAGTGGGGTGCCTATTTCCAGAGCTCCCTTAGGAGCCTGTGTCGGGTATGATGGGCAGAGAGCACTCAGAAGAAGAGAAGTGGACTGCTCTTAGAACTGGTGTTGGGGAAGCAGGGACGGTATTCAGAGAGGAGCCTCTAGCCATGGCAGGGAGTGTGCTGGAGATTGGAGGCTTTAAAACTGAGTAAGACATCACCTCATGTTGAAAAGTTGCAAAGAAACAAGACGGATTAGAGGATAGGATAGAAGGCTGGATAGATGTGAACACGAGGCAGACAGCATGCAATCTGCCATAGCCTGAGACTGCTGGTCAGAGCACAGGTGTTGGCTGTGAAACTTCTTCAGCTTTCCTGGATACTTGAAATTTTTCAGAATAAAATGTTGGAAGAAATTGGGCTACACAGGCTGTCTGCCCTCAAGGGTATTCCATTGTAGGCTTTCAGGGCTTTGTGGGCTCTGAAAGCACCTGAACATGTCCCTGAAAGGTGTCCTCACAGCACTGCTGGTTCCTTGGTTCCTCCTGTAGCCTTTGAATTTCCTTGTTCATATTGCTGTATGTATGTCTGCAGCTTTTACTCAGGGTTCAGTGCTGATGACACATTGTATGTTCCAGGTTTATTTATGAGACAGAGCATCACAATGGCATAGCAGAATTACTGGAAATACTGGGAAGGTAAGTTCCTGTCACTGACAGTGCGTGGCTACAGCTAGAGCTGACACCAGATGATCTAACTCATTGACTTTGACTCCTCCCAGAGCACAGCCATTCAAGCTAGGCCCTGAAAGGACGGAAAGAGAGTTTCACGTAAGGAGAAGGAAGGTTGATTAACTCACAGATCAGAGTGCACAAACAACAGCTTCCATCTTTGTGGCTCCATAGGCAGAGCCCTCTTCATACACCTCAATCTATTACTATGGAAACTATGGAATTTCAACTTTTTTCCTTCGAGTAGTGTTAAAAATAGTTACAGAAGAATGTTGGTATTACAAGCTTATTTGAAGAATAGATTATATACATGAGGTGTTGAGTCAATGGCTAGTATTTTAAATTGTTTCAACCTGTTGACTTTTCATATATATATATATATAAAATGATTCAATTTTTTATCATCTTAAACTAAGTAAAGTTTTTACTTATTTTTTTAAATGGCCTGTAAATATAATATAAGATTCCCTGACCCACTATTTCCTGAAAGATTTCATCTTGGAGTGGAGCTAAGAAGAAGGTCAACCTGGACAGTGCTCTCTCAAGTGCCTCTAGGGGAATCCATGGGCATTATTAGCACCTTAAAGTTCTGAGTTTCTCTAAAGTGAAGACACCCAGTATATATAGGATCTAGTGATTCCCTACAACCTCTGAACCTGTTGTCTTTGTGTGCCCCCTTTAACACACACATACACACACACATAAGGAAACTGTTGTCTGGTAGATCTGGTCCCTCTCAAGTTGCTGCTAAAGATGTGATTTGAAAAAAATGGCTGTACCTAGGTTGGTCTGTCCCTCCCGGCATGGCTTACTTAGTATGGCTAAGGGTGCCTCTTCCCAGTCATATGACCTTGGGCAAGTTCCTTCTGTGAAATGGAAAGAAAGCTCAGTTTCCTTCTGGTGTTTCCCTCTGCCATGTATCAGGAGTGATGTGAACTGTGTTAAGTGTAAGTCTTACCACACTGTCTTTTCAACCCTTCCTCTAACACAGGGTTCACCCAGGGTTCCCCTGCAGATGTGCTCGTCACCCTTGGTGGATACGGTGGCAGCATGACTGGAAGACCAAGTTACCATTGTTCTGATTCTGGCTCTGGGAAGCATTTGTTCTCTTTGTCTAAGCACAAAACCACATAGATAGGCCAGCTAATGTTCAGTTTGGTGTTCCTTCAGTGGCACGCCTTTCCTACAGAATGAACAGCAGCCAGTCTGCGCACAGGAGGTGAGAGTGGAGGGACATTCCAGGTCACACGAGGATAATGATCTGGAGTTACCCCCAGGAATGTAGAAGTCTTAAAGAAAAGTACTGGGTGGGAACACCTGGATTTCATCGTTGTCCCCCAAGCTGTTCAGTTCCCTGCTGTTTTCTTCCCCCTGTGCTGTAACTTAAATCCCAATACAAAATAGATTAAAATGGCTATGCTCCTGGAAGGCCTTTTTGTTGTAGCTCTTGTTCCTTTCAGTGTCCTCTTTATTCTGAAATATTTTGCCCATTGGCTTTTCATGCTGAAAACAAAAACTGAAAGAACAAGATACCTGACTATAATCTGGAATGTGTAAATACTCAAGCTGGATTCTCTTTTCACAGTATAATTAATGGATTTGCCTTACCACTAAAGGAAGAGCACAAGATTTTCCTGTTAAAGGTGTTGCTGCCCTTGCACAAAGTGAAATCTCTGAGTGTCTACCATCCCCAGGTAAGGCCAGCTGAGCACAGCTGCACACCTCTGCAGTGGTCCAACCGTTTGTGGGAGTGATTCCTTTCCCATATCACTGGGAGAGGGGTAGGGAGATGGCTTAGTTATATAAATGTTTGCCATCAAGTGTGAGGACCAGATTTGAGATCCCCAGAACTCACATAAATGGCAGATAGCATGATGTGCTAGGCCACATGTGCGTCCAACTTCAGAAGGTAGAGGCAGAATCCCAGGAGCAAGCTGACTAGCTAGACTAACAATATAGCTAGCTCCTGGTTCAGTGAGAGAAACATTGCCTCAATGATACAAGGTGGAAAGAATCAAGAAAAACACCCGATGTCAACTTCTGGCCTCCATGCGTTCATACATATGAATGTTTGTAGCTTTGCATATGCATAAACATCACACAGATTTATGCATACAAAAAAGAAAGAAGCTGGGCGGTGGTGCACATCCTTTTTAATCCCAGCACTCAGGAGGCAGAGGCAGGCGGATCTCTGTGAGTTCAAGGCCAGCCTGGTCTACAGAGCAAGTTCTAGGACAGGCTCCAAAGCTATATAGAGAAACCCTATCTCAAAAAAAAAAGAAGAAAAAGAAGAAGGAGGAGAAGAAGGAGAAGGGCAGGGGGGCAGAATTCAGAATTCAGGAGAATCTCTGGAATACAGATCATATCGAGACAGGAGGGTCCACTTTGAGAGGAAAAGAAGCTTCTTACAACATGATCTAAACCTAATGTCTTAAAGACCTATGACAACTTGTACAAACTGGATTTTTTTTTAAACTGTAGCAATCTAACTGTAGTTGTGCTGGAACCTTAGTTGCTGGTTCCTGACTAGTTTCTATCAGTCTGTATTTGAATCTCCTTTCCAATAGACAGAATTTGAGCTATGCTGAGTCTCAAAGGGTGGCCACTTTCATTTGCAGCTCATAATCCTTTACTCTTGGCTGAACACAGAATAGGATGCCATATGTGTTAAGAACACATGGACAGAGGGATGGAGAGTTGGCTCAGCAGTTAAGAGCACTGGCTGTGCTTCCAGAGGCCCGAGTTTGTTTCCCAGCATCTGTCGGGGTCCAGTGCTTGCCCGGACCCTAAGTTATTTCTCTCTGGACTGGACCCCAACATAAACTATCTCTCTTGACCAGCGTGGAGGCACGGGAGTAAAGACACAACTCACATGGCTTTATCGGGAGGGAAATTCTCCATGATCCCTCATGAAATCCTGAGTTTACATGCGGAAAAATTCCTCTTGTTTATTCTTTTAAAAAAAAATATTTATTTATTTATTATGTATGCAATATTCTGTCTGCATGTATGCCTNAAGAGCAGGCAATGCTCTTAACCACTGAGCCATCTCTCCAGCCCCTTGTTTATTCTTCAAACAGCTTTTATACCAAAACATAAACTGAGTGGGAAAATCTTTAGCATTCTGTTTCCTAGGTAACCAGGTGAATGGCTTTTAGTCACGTTCATATCTGCCTGTGCTTGCTATCACGTCTTCCTGGTCTGTATGCTAGCTGTCACGTAGGCTGAATTAGCACCTCTTTTCAGGCATCCTTCAAATTACAGAGAAGGAGCAGAGCAGCATCCTGACCTTTTGTTAGGGTAGCAACAGCATGTCCGGAAGGTTATGTGACCACTTGAGATACTGACTATGGCTTTAGAGCCTGGCTGCTATACCATATAGAAATATGGACCTACAAGCACCCACAAGGCAGCTAACAATCATCTATAATCTCTGTCCCAGTGGATCCTTTTCTGACTGCTGTAGACAATGGATGCACATGGTGCACAGTTACACATACTCATAAAATGACAAAACATAAAAAATTTTACACCTCTCCACGTACACACACGTGTACACCGAGTGAGGGAGAAGAGCACATGGAAGGGCTGTGGGTGTAGTAGGAGAGTACTTGTCACGTGCAAGGTCTTAGGTTCTGTTCCCAACACTGCAAGAAAATAAAGCCCAAAGATTCTTATCAAAGCATATATATCAAAGCATATAGCTCATAACTATAATCTCAGCACTCTGAAATCTGAGGCAGGAAAATCATGAATTTAAGGCCAACCTGGGCTGTATATCAAGACCTTGTCTAAAAATTAAAAATAAAATGGAGATTTCATTCTTGAGAGTTCCTTGGAAGTGGGTGGCGTGGGATACATTACGGAGAGGACATTCTTTCATTAATTGAATAGCATTGGCTTCCTAGGAAATATCCACTTGTTGTCGGATAGGTATCACATGGCAGCAGGTCTGATTAGCTTGTTATCATATCCATTGTTGAACAAAAGCTGGCCATGGTGGTGCACACCTATAGTCTCAGGACTCTGAGACTGAGGCAGGAGGCTTGTAGCAAAACTATCTCAAGGGAAAATAAAGAATAAATAGCTCAGAAATTTCTGATAGGTTGCCAAAATAAAATTTTTCCCAGTTATTATACTACTTGTCCATTCTAATCTTCAAAAATGCCATGCGCACACACACATCCCTCATTCCACTTGATTTGTTGGTAGTGTCTGAAAATTTTCCCTGGTTTTTATCATTCTTGGGACTGAACATAGCTATGAAATCTGTCAGAAATTCGATAGGGAAAGAATTATCTATCCACTGAGCATCAGCCCCAAAGGTGCTTCCCTGAAGTACCTCTCAGAGCATTATGGGTGTTAGTCGTGGCGGTCCTGCGCAGCGTTTCCACCACACCCAGCCATTTTCCCCAGGCTGGTGTTTGAGGTTGGTATAGAAGGGCGTTTCTGTGCTGAAGTGGCTTGCTGACGCTCTCTCCCCCATCCCTTCCAGCTGGCGTACTGCGTTGTGCAGTTTTTGGAGAAGGACAGCACCCTCACTGAACCAGTAAGTGCTCTCCGGGCCCTGAGCACCCGGCTTGCCGTGAGTGACACTGACAGGCTGAGCTCACTCCTGGGTTGGAAGTTTGAGTGTGGTAATTTGACTGCAAGTTCCTTTACTGCTTTAATGCTTTTCTGGAACAAACTTGCCACCTTGTCTCTTACCGCTTGGCAATCCTCGGAACATGGCATCTGAGTAGCTGTGGACGGCAGCCTGGGCCCAGTTCAGTCCTCCATATTTGACAGCACGTCCTGACTCCCTCACACTGAAGTGAGAGGCTAAAGTCACTTGTACTCAAGAGGACTCTTTCTGTACTGGAAGTTTTTCTAAGTTAGTGTTACTGTTTTACAATCACTGGGCAGCAAGTGAAGGCTAGGCTGCTGACTTTTGGTTTGGATTTCTAATTGGTATTTTATCTTTATTAAATTTTATTTTATTTTGGCTCTGCGGTGGTGGCTCACACCTTTAATCCCAGCCCTTGGAAGGCAGAGGCTGGCAGATCTCTATGAGTTCTAGGCCAGCCTGGTCTACAAAAACTAGTTCCAGGACAAACTCCAAAGCAACATATAGAAACTCTGTCTCGAAACACCCCCCCAAAAAAATATTTTATTTTATTCTTTTGGGTTTTTTTGAGAGAGGTTTCACTGTGATGTGTAGCTCTGGCTGTCCTGGAACTTGCTTTGTAGACCAGACTGGCCTTAAACTCAGAGATCTGCCTGCCTCTGCTTCTTGAGTGCTGGGATTAAAGGTGTGCACCACCACCACTAAACTATCTTTACTAATTTTTTTTAATTTAATTCCTAGCATCTCCACTAAAAATCAGTCAAAAATGTAGCCAAGGTTAACAAAATCTGTCTTGTCAGATGTCAGCCAGAATAAGTATTTGAATTCACTTTTTAAAAATAAGCTAAGATACAGTTTATAGCCCACGCAGTTCATCCGTTTAAGGTATATGGTTCAAGCCAGCCGTGGTAGCTCAGAAGACTGAGGTGGGTAGATTACCATGAGTTTGGGGTCAGCCTCAGCTGTATAGTAAGACCCTGTTTCAGAGAAAGAGGAGCTGGAGAGACGGCTCAGTCGTTAAGAGCACTTGTTGCTCTTTCAGAGGTTCCTAGCACCCAGATGGTGGTTCACAACTGCCTGTAACTTCAGCTCCAGGGGATCAGACACTATATTCCTGGTCCCTGCAGGCATTCACATGCACAAGCACATTTACATGATCACTCAGGTTTCTTTGCCCAACACGCACGCACACAGGCACGCGCACACACACACACATTCTTTTTAAAAGAAAAGGAATTCCACCTGCTCTCACTACCCCTTTTATAGTAAGAAATCAATGACATAGAAAAGGTGTACTGTTTTATCTCATGGTTTGTGTGTGTGTTTCTCATATTCTGTGATAGCTAGAGAATTCACCAAGTGTTAATCCACCTTTGTCACAGACAGGCTTCTCCCTCCCAAAGCACCTCTGCCTGCTGGACCCTGTCCCAGCCTGACCCCAGGCGTATTTAGCCCAGATGGACCGTTTCCTCAGCCATCTGTGCAGAACTGCACTCAGGTGACAGTTCTAAAGTTTCTGTCCCACTAATGCAGTGTAATGACTGATGGGCAGCTTTGTGAGGGGTGAGCTTCACTGCAGGAGGGACAGACAGCGAGCATGCTGTGTCACATAAACATCAACTGCCAGCCTCTGGCAGGATCCTGCACAGACAAGCTACAAATCCCACACACTCGGTGTAGTGCCTCCATCCCGAGCTGTTGTTTGATAGTTCCTGTTGAGAGATGACAGAACATCACTGTCCAGCTACAGAAAGCAGAGCTTATCTTCAGTATATGCAAAGCCTTCAGGCTCATCTAGCAAATTTCTTCCTTTGAAATGCCCATTTTATGAAAATGCAAAGGCCATTGTGTCTGACTTAGTGGTGAACACTTGTTAAGATGCAGGTGTGGACTGGAAAGGAGTGTGTACACTCAGCACACAGAGACCTGCTTTGCTGCCCCGGGGCTCCTGGTTGCCATATGGAACTGCTTTAAACATAAGTCATGTCAGTTACTGCAGTCAAATTCCCAATAAAAGATGACTTAGGGGAAGGTTGAGTCTGACTCATGGTGTGAGAGCACAGCAGCGCTGGGGCTGCAGAGCATGTAGCTTAGACTCCTTGGTCCCAGCAGTCAGGAAGCCAAAAACAGGGAAGGCCAGAACCAGCTGCCCTCCTCCTTTCTCAGTCTAGGACCCAAGCCCCTAGTGTGGTGTCACCAGCACACAGGCAAGTCTTCCCTCCAGTTAGTCCTCTGGAAAAGTCCAAAGAGACAAACCCTCACGTGCCTCATTAATGCCTTACATGTCCCCTTAAACCAGTTAAACTGACAGTGGAAATTGCCCATCACAATGTTCCACTTCAAAGATTGCAGCCTATAAAGCTGACTGTAGACTTGATATTTTTCATGTACTCCAGTGTGTCCTAGGCACATTAGACATATTTACTATTTACTTTGTTGCCAGGATAGAGGTTTGTGGGAGATTTTACACAACTGTGTCTGTTTTTGCCTGTCTGTCTCCTTCAGCTAATAGAATGTCCCATGGTCTTGGCAGCCACTACTTTGCTCTTACACAAGGACAGGCTCCCTAGGACTCAAGGCAGGACTCCTGGCATGCTTCCCCAACCCCACGAAGGGTCCATGCCGTGAACCTGGAGCCTAAAGCTGCTGTTGTCTAGCCTTATAATGCCTGGCATGCACTCCTTCTGCAGAGTCCTCCACGCACACAGCCCAGAAGATTGGGCACTGCTCACAGTAGTGAGATCCCAAAGATCAGGAAAAGTCCAGGGTGATTCAGGAATTATGTGTTTTCCGGCAAATCAGTTCAAATTGGTGGTGCTGTGTAGCTCCTGCATGACTTTAAAGGCCACTGACATGCTGGGCGGTGGTGTGCATTCCTTAAATCCCAGTACTCAGGAGGCAGAGGCAGGCGGATTTCCGAGCTCCAGGACAGCCTGGAACTACAGAACAAGTTCCAGGATAGCCAGGACTACCTGAGAAACCCTGTCTCGGGAAAACCAATGAATAAATATAGCATACATACATACATACATACATACATACATACATATTAAAACTTTAAAAATTAAACCAAGTTTAAACAGTATGAACTGTTTGCTTATTTCTCTTAAAGAATTTCTTTTTGTGGGTCATTAAGGTAGCTCAGTGGATAAAGTGTTTGATGCTAAGATTGACAACATGGGTTCAATTCCTGGGGCCCATATGGTGAAAGGGAGAGAACCAGTTCCTGCAGGCTTTCTGACATTCACACATAAAATAAATGTGATGAAAAGGAACTTTTATATATATATAAATGAAACCGTAGGATGGCCTTCATGCAGTGCATTGTTCAGACTGGAGCATTAAAGGGGAACGCTAACACTGTCAAAGCTGGGCCACAAGCCCCGACTCCAAGAAAGCATGCAACAAGGCATGCTTACTTCTGAAAAGGAGTGCTCTCTTCACAGCCTTGGCTTTGCAAATTGTGTTGCAATTTCTTGAATCCTCAACCAACAGGAAACTCAAACTAGATCCCAGGGTGAGGGCTTCCTTTCCCATGTCTCTAGTTTTTCATCTTTCAGCCTGCCTCACAGACAAGGCCTCACAGCTGCTTCAGAGGGACAAATTGTACCTGTTCAGTTGCATGCGCAGGGGTGTGTGCGCGCAGTGTGTACACACGTGTCCTTATGACAATGTACCTGCTGGTACTCATTGTACTTATTCAAACTAAGGTAGTGAAACTCTAAAACTAGTTAATCTTCATTGACTCAAATCCAGTGTTTTCTGCTGGTATAATCTGGTAAGACATTTTGAAAGTATGGAAGGATATTTTTAAAGTTTCCCAGCAGACACTCTTTATAGCTGTCTGACCTAGGCGAAGAGAGTAAAGTTCAGTAGCCACAGACTAGGAAAGCACTGTGATCTCATAGCGTTCAACTCCCTGGCTCAGACTAAATAGCATTGCTCCCCATCAAGGCCATGGCTGCCATGTGCTTCCTTCTGACCAAGCACTTGTTCTTAAGCTCCAGGTAATCACACAGAGCATCATGACCCCAGCTCAGGTCCAGCACCTACAGTGAATGCAAACTTACATCTGCCTCACTGACAACACCCTTTTTGGTATATTTTAACAAAGTTGGAAACAGTGTATGTGTGTGTCTGCGCACATGCACGTGCACATATGCATATTCACAAATAGTTAACTTGAGAAGTGGATTGTGCATATGTGTGAATGTTGCTAACAGTGTCAGAACTGCCTATTTCCACACTAGAACACAGTCCGTATGGTCTCCACTGATGATCGGCAGGGGAATGGGCCACATTAAGCAGATACTAAAATGTGTAAAACTAGACTGTTAATGAAAGAGAAGCATGCTAGTGCTGGTTCTCAGCATTGTCTCCTGTGTTACTTTGCAGAACAGACATCTTCCTCTTGGGCATCTCCAGGCATCACTTCATTTGCCGCTCTTGTTTTATAGGTGGTAATGGCACTTCTCAAATACTGGCCAAAGACTCACAGTCCAAAAGAAGTAATGTTCTTAAATGAATTAGAAGAAATTCTAGATGTAATTGAACCATCAGAATTTGTGAAGATCATGGAGCCTCTTTTTCGACAGTTAGCCAAGTGTGTTTCCAGCCCTCACTTCCAGGTGTGTATGCAGGTTTGGGTGGTGGGTCAGGTGCTCCTGTTAAATGACATTCTCGGTGTGAAGCTGCTTATACCCTGGTTCTGCTGTGATCTAAGGGTGAAATTCAAATTTTTTACTTGACATGTACTTCAAAATTAAATGCTTAAATTTGAGCCAGGCAGGACGACTTGTTCCAGTCATCCCAGTATTTGGGAAGCTAAGGCAGGAGAATTGCTACAAGTTGAGATCAGCCTAGGCTATAGAGAGACCCTGTACCCCCCCAAAAAATAACATTTTTAGTTCTGTGTAATTTCAATTCTGACCCCTGTTCTCATCACTGAAAATATATTCTTAGCAAGCATGATTGGCAGCATTGTCTGTAAAGCTCTGCATTCAAGTGTGACATGCTGCCAGGTTCATAGGGCCCTATTTATCATAATTGAGTTGTCAAACTCATGAGAATAACTCAACAATAAAAACCTTCAACTCTGAAAATCTCCCCCTTCATACGTGCTTCTTTTCTGGCACATAAGTTTATATCTCCTTACATGTTTTAAAAAATAGTATTCTGATTTTTCTTACTACCATAATCCTGTCTGGGAGGCTAGTGTCCATCTCTCACTTTCTACTCTTAAGTTCTCCGAGCTGCTTGGCTTTCCTCACCTTCCAGCTGATGTGTATGGTATGTTCATTACCAGCATGGTAAAGATCAGCAGAACCTTGGGCTCCAGGAAGTTGGTGACCCTGGAAGCCATAACCACTTAGGCACCATGCAGCTGAGCACTCAGGACTTCATGAGGGGACCAACAATTCTGAGAGATTTCTGGGGTTCCTGATTCTCTTCACATTGAGGATCTTCCATGCAGAGCCTTTGCCAAGTTAGGAAAGAGTTAGGACCAAGTTAGGAATCATTGGGACCAGCAACACTGAGACAGGAAAGCCCAATAGCTCTGCTCGGGGAGTGTGGTAGCCACCAACCACCATGCAGAAAGGCCAGGTTTGCTTCTGCTGTAGAGGAACCTCTAGTACAGGCTTTCCTGTTGCACACAGCTGAGCTACTGTTATTGTAGACATCCATGGGCATTTTATATTTGAACTAGAACAGGAAAATTCTGTTTCCAAAGCTTGGAGTGAGCAGTTTTTACAACGGAGCACCAGTGTTTAAAACTATCTGGGTCTCCCCATCCCCACCTTAGGCCACCGACCAAGGTACAGGTGTCAGAACCCCAGGAAGAGTCAGAGAGACACCAGGAGTGTCTGGGAACCTGAACCTCCCCAGTGACAGAAAAATGCCTAACCATATGGAAACCTAGTTTATAAGAGGTGTTGGAGGCAGGGGGTATAGAGTTTAATTGGAGTATCTCTACACAGGGAGATAATACCTCTCCCAGAAACCATTGACCGTAGGGTAGAACATACTACTATCATTTTGCTAAACTGATAGTATTTAGCTGGCTTCTAAATACTTAGCCTTATATCCTTAGGTCAGCCCAGCTCACACCCTCCTCAAAGAAGCTGCTTTTTGCAGTGGACAGAGGCTAACACAAAACCACAAATGATCAAAGTGCAGAGAATAAGTGACTGGAGTGCTTGCTATCATATCCATATCATATCTTCCTCCAGGGCTCAGGGAATGTCACAGAAGAGGTGGGAAGATTGTAGGAGTCAGAGGACAGGGACACCTGTTTGGAACTGTGTCTGGACAAACTGTGGTTGCCACACAAGTCCTGCCAGGGCCAATATAGCCAATATTCCAGTATGAGTGGAGGCGTGGTTCACAAGGCCCCACTTATAGTTGAAAAGTTGCAGATAGTTAACAGCTTCAGGGAAAAGAGTCAGCTTTCTCAAGGAGTGTAGCCCCTAGTAGGTTATTGCTACCACAGTGGACAGCCTTCTACTCATGTGCATGTGGGCAACACTGATTGGACTCCACAGATTTTATATACATATTTGTATATGCTATTGATAGCTTTTTAAATCTTTTGAGACAGGCTCTTACTTTGCAGCCCTAACTGACCTCAAACTCATCCTCCTGCCTCAGATTTCCAAGTGTTAAGATTACTGGTGCATGCTACCATAAAATTTTCATGTAGGAAGAAAGCCCATGGGTGGGAAGGTAGTATGCAAGGCATTGACTTTGTTTAGTGGGGCACAGTTGAGTGATGCAGTCCTGCTCGCCCAAGCTGTGCACAGGGGCCATTCCTTCCATAAGCAATCCTGTCAAGAGCAAAGTATTTAGGGACACCAAGAAAGTTTGCTTCAGAGATACACAGGCACCTCTGTTGGTGATTGTGACTAAAGGATTGCAGGGTTTGGCCACCCTCATTTTCCGTTGGTAACCAGCCTAGCATCCCTCATTCACTGTCAGGACACTTTGCTCTTTCTCCCCCATTTCTGCTTTCTTGATAGACCCAGGTCAATGTAGCTAGTTCTTTCTTAATATTTAGATGTTTTTTCTATGCGGTTTTTGTTCACACACACACCCGCCTCCCCCTGGCCATCTTGGTAGCTTTCCTTGGTGGAATTTGTCCTGTACCTCAAGCAGGGAAATGGTGGCTGTAGAAGAGACAACATTTTTTGAGTCGGTCAACTCTAGACTCCAACTTGTTGTGAAAAATAGAAAGGGGACAGTGAAATGGCTCAGCAGATCAAGTTGCCTGTTGCCAATCCTGATAATCTGAGTTGGATACCTGGGCTCTACATGGTGAAAAGAGAGAACCAACTCCCCAAAGGTGTCCTCTGACCACACACACACTCTGGTATGCACATGCCTCCACCTCAGCCACACACACGATACACACACATACACACACAAAATCAATAAATTATGTACTTTTTTAAAATTATGTACTTTTAAAAGTCAAAAGTACATGTGGGTACATGTGTTGGTACAAAGCAACTCTGAAGATGAGTAGACAGGACAGAGTGAGTTGTATGTCCCCATCAAGGGCCCCGTGTTGAGGAAATCTGAAATGGAGTACTGTGCCACCTTGGTCAAAAGCCAGCACCTGGTAGTACGGTGGCAGTACTATTGAACTGGGAAGAACATGCAGAGGTCCTGAGTGTGCATGCGCTGCCGCTGAGCCAGGAGATTGACATCATTGGAAACATGGCAGAGTAAACTGAAAGTTTCCTTTAATCAAACTGCCAGAGCTCGTTTCAAACAACTAAGTGCAGTAGTTAATCCCTGAACTGAGGCAGGAGGGTCACAAGTTCCAGACTACTGTTTCTCAAGGAGAAAAAAAAATTGTGTTAAAAGCTAAAACAGAATTTATAATTTGAGCCTTTAAGCACCCTATCTTTTGTTTTCTAATGTGCAGTCTTGAAATATTATATCAAAAAATATTATATCAAAAAATATTTGTTGATAGATAAGTGTTCTCTCTAGTCTCTATGAGTTCAAGGCCAGCCTGGGCTATATGTCGAGCCCTAGGCCAGTCAGAGCAGCACAGACCCCCCCATCTCAAAAATAAAGGAAAGAAAGAGAAGAAGGTGTTGAGGCCAGCAAGATGGCCTCTCCAGTAAAGGTGCTTGCCTTGCAAGCCTGGTGACCTGACTTCAATATCAGAACCCATGTGACAGTGGGGGAAGAGAATGGA
The DNA here is from genome assembly GCA_001685095.1 of Ellobius talpinus. Taxonomy (NCBI): domain Eukaryota; kingdom Metazoa; phylum Chordata; class Mammalia; order Rodentia; family Cricetidae; genus Ellobius; species Ellobius talpinus. The sequence continues at coordinate 21,266 of LOJH01001134.1, forward strand.
CTCAGAGTTAGCCTTTACCTCCACACACACCATAGCACATGCTCTAGTGTATGTGCACATACAGGAAATTAAAATACAGAGCCGGCAAGATGGCTCAGCAGGGAAAGGTGCTTGCCCCCAAACCTGACAATGAGTTTGATCCCTAGGACCCACATAGTGAAGGGAGAGAACCAACTCCTCCATATTGTCTTATGGGCTACAGTTATGCCATACCACAGACATATACACACGTAATAGACAAATGTAATTTTGTAAAAAATAATAATACAGGTAAGGTGTTAGTCAGACATGATGGTACACCGATAATCCTCACACTTGGGAGGCCAAGGTGGGAAGTTTATAAACTTGAGTTTGGCCTGACCTACGTGGTTTTAAAA